>MNPL01001110.1:0-31638 GCA_002081605.1 Tropilaelaps mercedesae | reverse complement strand
ATATATATATATATATATATATATATATATATGTCTTATCATTAGAGGCTTCATTTGAAGGAAACCGAAGTTTCATACTCGTTTTTTTGATTCTACGTTGTTTATCGAAACAGAAAAGTGGCATTTTTTGCTCTTCGTTGGAGAATTGAATTCCGGTGTGACTTCCGGTACGAATTTCCCGCGTGACTGGCCAGTATACTAACGAGGAAGTGAGACGTAATCGTAGCTTTAACATAGTTCATTTTTATGCGATACCTTAATGTGTGATACCTGCGCGCATTTTACGGTATTAGATATCCAGTCGTCTTTTAAACAACCTACTAAACAGTTAAAATGAAAAAGCCGAGAGTTTACTCGACGTGCTTAAGCACCTGTCGAAGCGTAATAAAACATTGCGTTACAAAACGCAAATTTAGTAGTGATACTTTATCAAATGCTGCTTGTGCAATACTGTTTGTCGGCGTGTTTATACTTGTCGATTAACACGAGTCGATGTTAGTCAGTGTTGTCTTGTCTAAATGTTTGCCAAGGTCTACTCTTTACGCAAAATCCAGTGAGACCGTATGGTATTATATAAAGCCATAGATATTCTGAAAACTCTTCTCCATAATTTATTAGGGAAGAAATTCTTTTGTAATTTTAATTGCGTTTTTAAGCAGGCTATCAAGATCTGTGTTAACACGTATGCTGCTATATTCCAATTTCAGGTGTACCTTCAAAATAATAGTATGTTTCAGGATTAGAGCTGTGTATGGATGGAACCGAGAGCAGACAGATAATGGGGTATCACGTGCAATGGATTTGCATGTGGAATATCCTGTTCAAGTTGCGCCTACAAATATTTATCTATAATTCTTCCTTTGAAAGGCATGTGTTAATTACTGTACCCACTGGAGGTAGGGGCGGTGAGTTAGGAATCAGGTCGGTGTCTCTGAGGACTCCGTAAGAGTCTGTATAGATATAAAGATTAGCCGTGCTGTTATCCGTAACTATATTAACGGTTCTCTTTTTCATTATTGTTGTTTTATGAGGTTTCTCTCCAAAACTAGTTTTGTTTGACGACTGGCACAGAGTCTAAGAGGCTTTCGTTCTGGTACTTGAGTCGTATGGCTGCCGTTAATGTAGATATCTCCTTAGTATATTTATACTACGGAACCACTCTCATGGTATATGCGTCAGAGGAACCATTCTTCCTAAGGGAACACGTTACGGCATATGGGCTAATACACCCAAAACGGTACAACCATATCAACCCTGTCTTTAGCCGGTAACATCTTTTTCATTGTCCAGGAATTGCTATAAAAAACTTACCTAAAAAAATTGCGCGCCCCTCAAAAAATGTCTTTGAACTATAAAAGTCGCCGCTAACGAGTTCGGCTGTCAAAATTTTTCAACAAGGGTCTTGTTATTAAAACATCAAGCTTGGCATGCCTTGAATCATTGTAACCAGATACGGTTGTAATCATAAACTGTTGTAACGTTAAAATAAGAGGAACTGCAGTTAGTCTGTAGAACAGCAGGTACTGCATGCAGATGTTTAGACTGTTATTTTCAACTAACCTTCTCCGGTAGGAGCGATAGCGTAGCGTTATGTAGCTCATCGAGAGTCGGTCGGTTCATGTGACCGTGTACGCTCATCACATTTCGATAATGATCGAGGCGAGGTAGCGCTTCCCTTGTGTAATGATGTAGGGATCGCATGTTGTGGGTGTCATATGATGAATTGCTATACACGCCACCACCACCACCTCCGTGGCCTCCAGCATGGTCATCTTCATCACTGGAAAATGCATTACAATAGAACAAGAAAATGTGCAAATCGTATTCTCAAACGAAATCACGTATTATTTTTCATATTAAATATTCAATTTCGTGCGGAACAAATTTAACATGGAATTGTAATCCTAGAAGAACGAATTTTAATCGGTGGAAAACAATTTTTTTATTTTTTACCTATTTCGCTAATGATGAGGAAGGAAACCGAAAATATTATAAAAATCTCGAAGCAAGGCGTAACTATTTGATAATCGCATTGTTTGAGCATAATATGCGAATAGAGTTAGCATATTGTGTCTTAACACTTGCAGTGATGAAAGGTAATCCGTTTAAAAATTACCGTTCACTACTCAGCTAAATTAGACTAAACCTATTATGCCATTTGCGAAATCGCATAAATTGAGAACGTATTAAAAAATTTGCAAAGATTTCACAAGTGTTATTATAGCAATACATACGCAGCTTATGTTTGATTTTATGCCTGGCTTAAATCATCCTCTTTATGTATCTAAGCCTCAGAAGCTTTGTATCTCTAAACACTTTCAGAGAGAGTTCTCGATGCCTGTGTACTAGAAAGGGAATATCATCAAACCTCAGCTGTGTCTAGGTCTCTGGATTTACTCTCCTTCGATAAAATGGCTGCTTGAGTTGAGCAAGTTTGAAAAGATAAAGAACATTTTTCGTTGCGAAGTCCTTTGAGATCGAGGACGCTTTTGCTGCTAGTCACTTGCCCTGATGACGTCAACGTCGCCGACATGATTGGTCTTTATTTATAGGAGCTTTAACACTTTAGCATACTCACACAGCTTGGTTCAAACATACAACAGTAGTAATGGCTCTCCATTTTGGCTTTTTCCATTGTATATATTTGTATATATATAACGAACTATTGTCTACGAGAAGCTGGATCCAAAGGTCGTAAAATAATCGTAAATACTAAATGAGGTGGTTGAATACATTAAATCTATGTGCGTGTTTTACGACATGAGATAAGAAACACTGGTTTCTACACGATCTGAGATCCAGCAGCAAACTGCCACGTCAACAACTTGCAAAACAAGAAAAGGAGCCCTTCGGCGTCACCGAAAGACTCGTTCGCATTGATGGGAATGCTTCTGCGTGCGTATAGGCCCTCGCCCCATTCACGTTAATCTGCATGCTTAGATCTGCCATTACCTTTATAAATCAACAGCTAGATGCGCCAATCTCCTAAAATAGAATCCCATTACTCCCTGTATGTGTACGGAGGCATCGTGAACACAAAAAATATAATTGAATTTCTATGCACAAATCATGGGACTTGGGGAAGATAGTGCAAGTAGAATAGAAATGTTGGCTTTCGCTTTGTTCTAATTGTATGAAGCTAGGCTCTATACGTGTACTGAGCTATAATCTCAGTCCTCGTACAATGCTATCTCATCCGTCTCTATGAAGCAGAAAGTAATGAGGACACTAAGGGACAGCATACAATCCATTTACATCCCGCATACTCGAAGAAGAATCTGGATTTTCTACATATATTTGCCTTCTATTAAATATCCGAAAATTCCACAGTTAATGAAAATGTTTATTTTTTGCTCGAAAGGTATAGCGAAAAATCTAACGACGTCGTTCAAAAACATCAGATTGATAATGCCTCGAAACCGTTTAAAAAACCTTCTCACCGGAGACTTAAATATACGTTGACCTATGACTTGTTAATTAATTAGTTCTGACTCGACATCATCAAACCTTTGTCGCGCCAATAATCTCGGTCGAGGTAATAAGTACATGGTGTAAAGCTGACGGTCCCGTGCACAAAAAAGTTTTTCCTTAATTACGTTCGGACCGACGTCTGAATGTAGGGCCAATCAAGCATTAATCAAAGGGTCAAGACAAGAGAGAGGTGAAACCTCATGTAGCACGGCTGAGCCTCGCTGATTACATATGCTTGTCACGATCTATCTGTATCCCCTAACAATTAGTCCATATGGTATGTACATGCTACATCACCGAAACAGCCGAGTTGCAACGAAAGTCCCTGCACCCATTTGGTTGCCAATTATATATACATATATAACTCTAAGAAATCGTTCTCACTTATGTTTTACGATTGTAGCGCCATGGAAGGCGATAGGTGATGAATGATGTCTAAAGATGGATGTTTGGGCGTCTAAACATAAAGCGAGGTATATTACCAAGCAACGTACAATAGACACTATGTACAAGTTCATACCAAGCCAGCAGTATGAGGACTCAAGTATGAATCTATTAGAAAACGATAATGAACGATAGCATAATCAGACTTTACATGTACTACATTACACTAACTTCGAATTTGCGCAAGAATTTTGAAAACGCAAATTCACAAACGTTCAGACTTAGTATATCCGCAGACATGTCACTACGAAATTACTATTACGAAATAGTAGCCCCATCCAAACAGAATTAGGCTGGTCGTGCCATACTGTGCATCTGATTGAAAAATTGGAATACTTAACAGACGACTCTTCATACTATTTGAATACTTGATAGTGCAATCAAGCGTTATCGCCTGTTCTATTGATTCAATCGGGCCTTCAATAGCTCAATCTCAATATACTCCACCTTTTCATAAACTGATAGACTTCCCTTCTGATAAACTGATTTTCTACTGGCCTTCTTTAATTAGTATTTCAAATTATTATTTCCTTAATTAGATAGTTTAAAGTTACAAGACCCACTATTTGCGTCATGTCAACTTAATATATCTCACGGGTTGGACAACTACAATCTCGGATTATTATCAAGATCTTTGTTTGTATTCCATGTGAACTATCCTTATCTTAGGAACTATCCGTGTGGGAATGAGCAAGTATTTTTTCCTAAGAAACAATTTGTCTAAGCGAACGAATCCTCCATACGGGCCACAACAAAGAGGGAGAAACAAATCTTTGAGAGAAAATGATACCGTTCCACAACGAAAGCATGTTCGCATTGTATTATTGGATCAATAGATGCTCAATGTCACCGTACAACAATTCAAGAAGTTTGAAACAGCCTTGAGTCGCTTTATGTAACCTGGTATAAAACACACGTACTGTTTGTAAACTACCAGTTACGAGAAAACAGCACTTCGATGGAGACAGCAAAACCTTACTCAACATTCACTCATGCCTAAAACTTTCTTCATTGTAAAAGCCATAAATCCGGTAACTATTTTTGCGCCTGTGTGAGGACGCCTTGAAGAGACCCGACTTTGATTTTTTACTTGATTGACTGGCTGGATCTTGACTCAGTTTCGAAAAATCTCTTCTTGAACACAAGTAACTCTCGGCCCTAAAGTAACAAATGCGCCAAGTAAAAATGTAATAGACATTTGTTCAGAGGTCCGCTCACGATTCTGCCTATGGAGAATTAAGCACTTTTACTGACATCGATTTCTTTCCCAAAACGAGTTCTCTTTCGAGTAAGCGGTTGCTGAGACCAGTGAATCCTGTCTGGAAGTAGGAAATGGGGGAAGCTTATCTTCGAAAACTATCTACTTAGTCTATCTAATACTTCTTTTATTGCAAAAGCAGCAACGCAAAGCGCAACTATTCTGTCTCGTTAAAAGTGTAATTAATTGATTGCTTGATCCCGTTTATCCAAAACTCGACTAAAGCGTGAGGCTTGGTAGCATTTGTTGTCATTGTCAACATTCCAAATCGGCACGGATCACAGGTAATTCCAATGATCCGTTATGGGAGCGGTTCACTAGAACGGATATAGCTAAAGTGTGTGTGTATATTCTTTCGTTTTAAACCGATGTGTGGAAACATGCGTGCTTCTAAGGTGATAACGGTGACTTAGCAAAAATAACTCTAGAGTAAACCTCTCGTGGACTGACAGAGACGTTTTTGCAACACAATTTTGTTAATATCTACTCTACATTAGGCTCCACTCGTTAAAAGAAACACTAATCCTGCATTACTAAGTTTTAAATCTCCTATAAACCAAAAAAGTCATAGGCGAAACCTGCGCATGGTCGAGAAGCTATGATCATTTGGAGACTCTCTTGCTCGCAATTCGTCATAATAAATTTCCAAACACCACTTAAATGAAAAAGCTTATTCCAACGTGGCCAGTTCGTGTTTCATCCTGACTTTCTCTAAACATTCAGGAGGGATCCTTCCACTGTTGCATACATGCGTGCGTAAGTGTGAATTGGTGTATGAGTTCACTTATTTAACTACAAAGCGACCACTCGAGACTAGAACCATTGCAGTAAGGGTAGATCGCTTCACTAATGTGATGAATCGCAGACGGATTTATTTAGTGACAACCACTGAGCGATGGCGTGACCCACTCAGCTCTAGGTAAAGTGTACTGCAAAGCCTGACTGTTCTCGTACACGTTCGTAGCGACAACCAACTGCTAATGGTCACGTGAAGCAACGGTATCTTCTAACCGTTTGACGGTACTGTTCGCTCTTGCAAACCTATTACTCTAGCCTGACCAATCCCTGCGCATTTTACCGTTCGTGCTAGCTTGGCAGGATATGTAAATAAACACAGCGATGGTAGTGGACGCGGAAAAGACATGAAGGTGTCCTGCGTGCATAATGTTTAAATGACAGATTAATGCAAGAGACAGGGCGGGCAAAAAAGGACTTACTAACATAAACGACACTTCGTCGACTGGATTATGAAAAAATAACGTCAGAATGGTCAAAAAATAGGAATCACCAAATATTACACAATAGAAACATAAAACTCAACTAAAATGAGAATTATGATGGCTAATTTTTTTGGCTAATTTTTCATAGAAAAAATGCGTAATATTATTTTGCAATTTCTTGGCCCACTAACATAAGCACATTGGTGAGTTTCACCCTGCATATACAGTACGTCATTGGATATCCTAATACACTTGAGCTTCACTCGATTTGAAGGCGTAATCTTTCAAAGCGTTCAAACTATACACTAAAATTGACCTTCACCTTGCCACAGGCAATGCTACATAGGTAATACGACCGTGAACCTTTTAATTCTCGCTAAAAAGACGAATGCATATTCTATTTTCTCTCGACATCTACGACATGATGGGACAGTTTGCATTTTTCTACTTGCTGTGTCGGCTATTTCTACCATACCTAGAAACTTGAATACGCTCCGTAGAGTTTGGAAAATCTAATCGGTATGCTGTGGTACACCCACTGACCTGCTACTGTGTCGATCTTCATCTTTTGATCCTTTGGCAAAATCGACCTTTGCCACCTGAAAGCGACTTTGTTTCCCACCTTTGACAGCGCTAACGGTGTTCGAATCTTTCCCACCGCCAGAATCCTTATTGTTATCCTGCTTGTTATTCTTGTCCATCGAAATCCATTCCTCTTTAGTTTCGCCCGCGGTTCCTGTCTGGCTCGGTTTCTTCAGCACACCCGAAGGCGGTGACGCCAATTTTGCCGTGTCTGGCATTCTGCACGAAAGTTAAAATGCAAAGAGAAGAAAGCGTGATGGAATATCATGAACCAATTTGTAGATGCTACATGCATCGGTTTACTGTTTGCATCTAAACAACTTTGGTAAGAAAATTGTGCACAACAGTAAACGCATGGCCTTCTTAATGCGGTCACAACGGTTAACCCGAACTAAGATGACAGCTTTACCCAGTATTTTGAACCAATATAAAAATACACTTTTTTAATTTACCGACTTTTGCCCTACAGGAGAACATATAAACAACAATACCTACCCTTTTGCACAACCTTTCCGATTTTTTCATTACATTTGCGTTAGTGGGTCATGTGTGACCAGCATTATGACGGTGGAGTTATTGTGAGGTGCGTATTCTAGCTCATTTCACCCGTTCTTCATAGCTGGGCAACACTAGCAACAATTCCAAACCACTTCATTCTGTAATATCAACTAACCCTATTGCCAGTGACAGGTATATTAGTGTGTTAGAGTAAGTCAGTGAGCTTGCTTTCTTACTCACACTATCACAACGGTTACGAATCGTCAACCGTCAAAGAATGTCAGCCTAGAAGATGACGATGATAAGAGAAAGTGTTGAGAGCTGACCTTTCGCTTGTTTATGCTCAACTGTCTTTATACCATTCATCCCTAGCTATTTCATAGCTAAGTTGGGATGATCTTTTCCTGCCATGATCTAACGGAAAAAGTACTTCCTTACGCTGCCACCGAGTATAGTGGCATGGCCTAATGAAAATTACTAACAAGGCAGCTTCCATGTTTATGCTCGCACCAGTTGGCGATAGTTTAAAACTTGATGAGTCTATAGATGCATGGTACAAGTTATCAATCTAGTAGAAATCAGTACAGTTAACAATATAGTAACACTTGTTTATTTACTTGGTTAGGTGATATGTACATGTGTAATAAAAGTCATAAGTTCAGCTGTGCAGCTTATCTATGAACAAAAATCAGTGCCTATTTATGACTTAACGTCAATAATTGATTTCATCTATTATGCTCGTAAACTTGCCACACTATCATTCCCATTAAAGAGCCTTGCGGTAGGTTTTTGCGGCCATGAGGTACTTCCTATTCTACCTCCTTCTGCCTGCACTCGGGTATCGTTATTTTTCAAAATTAAAGTTCAACAAATCTGTGTGCTAAACTGATTTTAATAAAGCGGAAGAGCGATATCTTAGACTTAGCTTTCAGTTAAGCATGTTCGATTAACCCCGTGGTGCGGTGGCCTATATGTACGCGTTCAGTTCCATTTCTCAAACTTCAATTACAAGCGCTGTCTTGCTTCTAGTAGATAGGCAGCCAACTCTCCGGAAAGAAGACGGGCGGCTTAGTGCTCGTGATAAAACTAGTACATTTATTTTTAAGCAACAAGAGGCTATGGATTCCAAGACAAAGCCACGGGAATTGATGGGAGGCTAGTTTGTGCTCGTTAACGTAGTTAGTGCATAAAGAACCTTACGATGACAACTATGATGCGGTTTTAGTATTCTACTGCGACAGAAAATATAGCATCTGCCCCGGTGGCCTACTTCTTTCCTTGTTCCTCATTTCCAGTATGTAACAAATTAGTGGGTAGCATGGATATAACACAGGAAGGACGTTGATGTGGATTTCTATGCAGTGCTTTGATATATACGTCCGCTATATTGCAAGTTCAGAGGCCAAAAGCGAAAATATTCGATAAGTTGTACAACCGATTAGTTCTCTCTGAAATCCTCCCTTGTTTAGATAGGAATACAGAGGCAACTGAATGGACACACACACTTTGAGAAACAATTCATAGCTAGCAGCTTCGCGACACGTGCTCGTCGATTAGGGCAGTGCTCTCAGAATCAGCCGATACGGACGATCTAACATAGGTCAAGGCATTTATTGCAGAATACATATATCGGAGACAGGACAGACCAACCTCTTACGTGAACCGAGAACAGACAAGTCGGTCATGGGACTAATAAAGATGATGCTGACACTTGTTATGCTGCTGAAGGCGCTACCACCAACAGGTAGGCATTGCTCACCACGATTCGACACAATGTGTTTTCCATCATATTGAATACAGGACATGTGATTCTTTTCAAAGCCATCACAGTGCTTGCGATTGGTCCCGAGCTGCTACACAATTATCAATTACCCGTTGTTAATTATGTCTCTTGTCACTTACACAAATAGACTGCGAACGGAAACGTTGATATCGAAAAGTGATAACGAGTGGTAGTATAGTTTAGTTCACGCAAACGCTTTACTTACACACGAAATATTTAAGGAAATGAGATGTATTCTAGGCACAAGCATATGATGATATGCTCGACATAGGTCTGAATAGAGTTTCAATCGAGCTTATGTGTTACGTCGAAACATATCAATGTAGTTTTGCGCTATAGTCGATGTTAAAATGGAACGTGCTGTAAAAATGCACTTGTAACGGATTTATACAATACCTGCAAACGAATGATTGCAGGCCGCTCAGACGCTTCGAGAAGTTCATTCTTGTGTAAACAAGCCTAGCCTTGTAGTTACATATTATGTATATATACCAAGTGACTAAAACGCACACAGCTACGTAGGCCATCATGTCGCTAATGAAAACGTTTTGTGAGCATTCTTATTTTCTCAATTACTAAAGCTACATTGTGGAGATATTTTCCCTCACCTTCAATTCTGTACTGTAAACCAGCCACGCGTCGTAAAATTTAGACCAATCCCGAGTCGTCAATGGCCGGCGATTTCATAACATATGCCACTCTCAGCAACGCAAGCACTTCAGGCCTTACATACCAGTCCATGCGCCTAGGATAAAAATCCTAAATCGGATCTCTAGATTGTGTAACAAAAAAAATGGAAGGTAATACGTCAGAGGATTATTTATAAGTTAGTGTAAGAAAAATTATTTGCGGGCCGTAAAGGGTGGCGCTACAGCAAATGCACTGTAACTGTAGAACTTTATTGTGTCGTCCTAGATGATAAGCTTTGATGAGAATGTATAAACGATCTTACTGTGTCGATCAACCTACCAATTAAAATTTTGAATAGTTTTATCCTACTACACTTAATCATGCAAGAAGAATATGCACTTGGGAATGGTGGCAACATTAGACCTCAACAAAAGTCATACAATCAGACCCTCGATATTCATCACAAGATGCCTCATTAAAACTGGATTATAGCAACCTTCGAATAAAGCTACTGGAAGCTGTAAAAGCTCGAGATCCTGATAACTATTTCTGCATTAACGACAATTGTAGCCGTATCTTTCTTCATTTTTTTCTTCTTTTTCTCATTATTATTATTATTATTATTATTATTATTATTATTATTATTATTATTATTATTGTTATTATTATTATTACGCATTTTGCGAAACTTTTTCCCTCAATCGAACGTGCACAAATTTCCAAAGACTCGTGAATACTCTTCCATTTTATCGTAATACTGATATGTATAGCTTTATAATAAAACGGGCAAAACTTGGGGAAACGTCAGCTTCCATCCTGCTGGTCGACCTTCGTTTCTGCAGAAAATGTCTGTCTATTTCTAGCTTTGATGCTGTTTTGATGATCTTTAACGATGATAATTACGTTCATTGGAAACTTTGCATAAAGCCCACATAATGATTCGCACAATCAGCTAATCTTTTTGTGTTTGTTTCCCATGCTTCCTATGGGCGCTGTGTAGTCGGAGGCTGGGTTAGAAGTTCAGGGAAATATCAACAAGATTAAATTGTGATGGCGCTTATGACGACGATGGAGCAAATCTAAGTAACAATATTTACTTCTGTACTGCGTTAATAGGCTATAGTAGATATATAGGCTTTTGCAATGCCTGTCATTTGACTTTTCGGAGGAGTCGTGTAGTTATATGGTTATTCTTGAATAATATGATAGTAGTATTTTAGTGCCAATTCAAGTCATGCTAATCGTCACAGAATTACTTTCTTTCAATATTTGGTTCTAGTCTATTGGCTTTTCTAAACAATGGCTAAACGTATGCCTTGGTTCATGAGTAACCAAAAAGTTTTTATAGTATTACGGACGGCCATAGATTGAACTAAAAACATGCTCTTGTGTACGACCAAATGAACACGTCATAGCGGAAATTCTATCTTGCTCGTTAATAAAGAATTCTCTCAGAACTACCTATTTCCATTCATGTTAGTAAGCTGCCCTTAAGATAGAGTTTCGTAGTAGAGAGGCTCGCGTGCGCCTTCCGACCGCGGCAGACACATAGGTGCACGGGTTCGATCCCCGCTGTTACACATTTACGTCTGTATGGGGTACGTCTTATGAAATAATGCAAAAAGTGCTACCGCGGACTTTAAATGTTGGCCATTGGTCAGCTCTAAATGTGTTAAGATAGAGTTTGTGTATCGCGCAATAGTTATTGTGCAAGCAGTCCTATCAGTGTATGGCCCTATATTCCCGATAATTAAGGAATTCCATATTAATAATAATTTACATGTGTTCTGATCAAAGGCTAATGACAGCCAGCGGATTTTAATCAACATTAGTAAACTTTTTCGTTATGTCTGTAAAACATTTATGACAAAGTCAAACGCAGAAACAGAAACTGACTATTCATACGCACATAAGATTTTGAATTTAAACTTTAAGATACTAACGGTACACAAAAACTGGGCCCTTCGGCGCTTTTCCCTGTGGATAAGCAAACGAAAAAAAATATAACCAACAAGGGGGATTTACTCATCTCACATTGTGTATTCTCATTTATTAAGCGACAATTGTCTTCTTTCCACCTTACCTTGAATAAAATGAATATGTAGGTTTGTTGAACACTGTTTCGCTGACTGTTCATTCAGGTTTGCCATTCCGTCGTTTATTTCGCTGATCGGTTTTTTTTGCACTATTTGCAGTTCATCAAACCTTATCATTTGGCCACGAAGGTACTTTCTCTACTAGATTCAATCTGGACCATTTGATTTATATGAATTTCTTCATGTAGTTATCAGTACCACAGGTAAAAATTAAAAATATTTCGCAAGATAAATTATACGGCTTTGACTGCTGACGATTCACACATAAAGTATCAATAAAAAGATCGGTAAGACAATTTTTTTTAGTCAATATGAAATCATTCATGATGGGCCGGCCTAGGTTGATGATAAAGATTATGCCTAAATTGTCATAAGCGATCAAATGATAATTTAGTTCTATAGCATGTCAGATGAATTTTACACACCATTATAATTGTAACCCCAGGAATAAAATCAATAGCAGCAACAACCATTATGTCCTAAACTCTGTGAAACCTCATAATGGCATACTGAGAGGATCCCCTACGACAGTCCCCTATGAGAAAACGCGCGTAACAACGTCGCTATATACGGAGAAAATCTGACGAGAATATCAATTCCGGTCAAAACTGTTAGCCTCACGTAGGATAATATTGCATTTGTTCGCGACTAAGTCTAGCGGATATAGAGTTCTTTTGTTTCACATAATTCTAAAATGCTTGACAAAAAAAATTCATAATAAATTATTAATATAATAATATTAAACCTACTAATAATGTTTAATTACAAAAACTGCAAGATGTAAACCTCAAAAATCAACAATTTCCCTAATAATTCACAAGAAATTGAAGCAATAACCGTGTCATTTTCCTATTTCGAATTACTCTGAGATACCTGCCGGCCTATACACACTCTTCTTTGGGTTCTTAGTGCATTGCTTATAAAGGAGCACTTACGTAGGTTTTTGCACCACCTAGGCGGAGTTCACACTAGAGTTGTGCTCGGTCGCTCTTCTAAAAGTGTGTTTCCTTTGTACATTATATCTGATCATGTACGACCATTCCTGAAGATGTCTCCGGTTAAATAGATGAGACACATGGATCTTTTTTCTACTGCAAAAGAGAAACAAGATGTTTACCAGGCCTGTCAGAACTAAAGGAACCTGGGTGCAATTCGAAACTGGAAACTATCCTGAAACTATTGAGGAAATACTAGATCAATGTCTACTAATAGATAGTTGGACGACCCAGTTTGCCACATGCCTAACAAAAACTTGTCTAATATTATTTTTTAAAAGACAGCACATCTACGAAACAAATAATGACAGTAAAAACGTATTATACGTATAAGTACCTTTTTAAGCGCCTCAATACATATGATAACTAGCTACGCTCAGGGATGACCTCGAGTCAAAAATAGATAATCTGTTTAGACCACGACAGGTCTTGTTGATCAACCTTAAATTATATAACAAAAATGAGAGGCTTTATCCCAAACAAGTGCCTAATGCGGCTGCTACATTAGCGAACGAGCAGCGTACCGAGTGTTTGTATCTTATGATGCCTGCTTTTGCATAGACAAATAAAATCTTTTCTTTTTCGACTCCGTAGCCGCTGTTCAGAGCTACTTCGTAATATCTATTACTCTATCTATCGTAATATCTATTATTATTACAATTATAATATCTGTCGACCCTCTGAAATGTCGAAATCCACCTTGACTCGACACTGCTCGCGACCATTGCGTGACTAAGATCGTTACCACGAAACGTCAAGCAGCAATAGTGATCACCGCGATCCTGAGGTAATGAACAATAAAAAACAAACAACTCCGAAAAGGCTAAGCAGAACTTGTACGATCGAACTGCTACAAGACAACTCAATGAAGGGCCTTACACAAACTCAACCCCTCCCTGTCCGCTAGGGCAATATGCAATACTGGTGCAATACAAACTATTGCGTGAATAATAGTTGTATGGATAAAATGCATATGCATGCAAATATCCACATAATGGAAATGTAGACTATTTATTCCTTTTGGCTCAAATTTTGATATTCCCGGCAAAACATGAATAAAACGTCAACCTTTTTCTGATATTTATTTCATTTTATACGAGGTATTTTACTAAGGCCATTTCCAATATAAGCAACGATGGTCAAAAACCCTTTAGGCGCAAATCTCTTTATTACTTTCTACGAGTTGGGCGGGTGTTAGATTAATAAATGCATATCTCTAGTCTTTTCCATTCTATATTCTTAACCGTTCTCAGGACGCAATTAATATAAGCATTTATGATAGCATAATACATGGTTTTTTATCACCATTAAAATGCGCTATCAGTTAGTAACAAATTCGTTTCAGTCGAGATATAGGCGACCTACACAAATATAAAGCAGGCATAAATATTTATGAAAAATGACAGAACACTGAAACCTCATAGTTTTGTTCTTTTTTAATAAATGAAAAAATACTCAAAAATATTTGAATCGCAACTTTCTTCACGAGCACACAATAACAAATAGGGAATAAAGCAAAAATAACAGAAGAATATCGAAGTTCGCCTTTCAAGACAGTCAACTTAAAGTAAAATAGAAAGAAAGAATAGGTTAGTGAATTTTAATAGAAAACGTTGGTACTATTTAGCACCTGCTACGTAGAGCAATTCAGTCAGCCTCCTTCGAAATAAGGCAACAGAAATCGCGGAGTTTTGTTTTCACGCCGAGCCAACGATTAATCCATTGGACACTACACTATGAAAAACGTAGAGCAACGAGAGCGCAAATATGAGGAATTGTCAGGGACTTTTAGCTACAAGCACATCGGGTCATTTAGTCCCTGTCAGGGACAGGGACTAAATGACCCGAAGTGCTTGTAGCTTTCGGAAGTGTTTTCGCTTACGGAAAATGTGCTCTCGGTAAGAAAAGAATGAAGGCAAGAAGTTTTTCAATGCTTACCAGCCACTCTTACTGACAGCTTGCCTCCAGAAACATTAACTCGACAAAATGACAGTAATAATATAAAGAGGTTAGACCTTTAAGCTTAAAACACGAATAATAAACATATTACCATAATTATTATTATTAACCACTATGTCGCCTATAAAGCAGTCGGGTGGATACCAACTGGGAAAGGTTATAAATCAACTCAGTAAAGCATCAAATCGCGTTATTACAGTATTGATGCTTTGCCAAAAAGATAACCCATCGTTTACAAGTGACTGTGTACATGTTGATATGTATTATCCTTACTAATGTCATTGTTATCGTTTTTGTTTAAATTGATTAGTTTTTACGTGGCCAGCTTTTATTCCCGAGCTAGCATTGAATACAACATAGGCTTGATTTGCTTAAGCAGTATCATGGGAAAGACTAGCTTGGCTTTTTGGCTCCATCCATCGGCTGATCGCTTAGCGTTTATCGGAGTGATATTCTCACGGCTTCATACGTGGGCGTCACGTCTGCTTAAGTGCCTTATTACAGTCATTAGGTGTCAGCTGCGTAAACCCGAAAGATCAAATTAACAGTTAACCAAACAATCATCTTCGATAATTACTATCTCACATTTACTGACACTAACGTAGCAGTTCACGAACAACACTTACTAAAAGAGATGTCTTTACAGAAAATATTCAGTTTCGGGGGTGGAAGCAGGACTACCAAGCTAATATAATAGCGCGAAAGCGACTTTTTCAAGAGAAATAAAAATTCAGTTTTGAATAGGCAAGTAAATACCTAAAGGAATAGATTATCTATATGCCGAAGTCGTTATTAATTTTCGTGGGATTCATATGTTAACGTAGTTTGCTTTTTATAATTGCTTCTGTTGAGCCATGCCATAAAAAGCTTAACTGTGTTCGCTTTTAATATTATGAATGTTGTGTTGAATTCGTGGGGACGAGAGGAACAAGAGTGTAAAGTCGAGGGTGATCAAAAAAAGAAAATAGGAGTCCTAATTTTAACAATCGGAACCGATGAAAGATAATCTAACCTTGATATGTAATAATATTGCACGAACAGCTCTACCCAAGTCCCTCTAGTGTATGGGTCGTTTGCTTACTGACAGGTGACACAACGACATCTTCTATATTTATTATCACAAAGCTTCGTTTAGCATCTGAAAAAAGCTAACCGGGCCGGTTTTCGGCACACCACCATCGAATCGTAATTTTACCAATTGAAGTCCAACAGAAGACAATGTTCGTACAGAGCAGAACGCCGAAGAGTTCTCCGACGTAACTGGAACGCCTTCGTCTTTTGTCTTATAAAGCAGGTGGCTATTAAGGACATTACCCTATTTGCTACCACGACCGTCACCGGCGCTATTTACTGCGGTTGAAGTCGAGCACTACTCCGTTACTACTCCGGTACAACTGTCAGTGATTGTTTCATAAGAAAGTTTTCATGAGATGTAATTGAGGGTATGAGAGAAAATAATCTGTATTTAGAGTTTGGCTAAAGCGATAAAAGAAAGCGTTTAGCACAGGCGTTTGTAAAGGAAATTTGTTTTTACTACACGTAGTTATGCTTCGGTCGAGAGCTAATGGAGTGGCAAAATCCACAAACGACATCGCGAATTTCTCTTCTATCGGAGAAGTTGTGGGAGAAATAGCTAGTATAAGCTACAACACCAATGTTGCCGCCACACTTTTTCCAATGATAATTTAAGCTGCCAAAGAATGGGCTCTCTCGGCACAATGAAAGCAAGTACGTCAGTTAAAACCAACAAACCCAAAATGAGTCATACTTTTTCAATTGAAGATCCGAGCTTAATTTTGCTACTAACTTTGTGGAATTCACAAACAGAAAGCGTACAAATCTGTACGGCTTGGCAAATAGCAAACGTTAGAATTTAGAAATCTGAAATTAAATTTCTGTATAGATAAACAGAAATTACACAAATCAATCATATGATACAGACACCTATATGGCCCTTTGTAGTAAACAACTGAACGAAGTTACTGTATTGCCTCGAGCGACGCATCTCCTGAAAACGATTAATGAGCCAACATTGTCATATAAGGTTTGAACATCTATTTTATGCTAAACAGTGAATCACTGCTGACACAAGTTTAAACAAAGATGTCTTGGGACGTTCGAGGCTAATACAGAGCGGTATTTAACTATGCTGTATATATATTGCTTACACTCAATAAATCAGGTTAACCAACACGGGTCATGAGTGTGTTCTGCATTCGCCAGCCGACGCAAGGTAATAGCTTTGCTCTCTTTAGGTTGAACAAAGAACATAGGTCTTTCTCAGTGCACTCCGATAACAGCTTGCGGTTGTGGTTCTATAGCAATAATGGTATTCGTGTTGTATGCCCGTGTCTCAGAAAGCAACGCTGTGGCTTACAGGCGGCGAGAGTGATATTAATGTTATTTGATGTGAATGATACTTCAGAACCTATATATAGGCTCACGTGCGTTCGTTCGCAATTATTCGACTGAACATAAAACCAATTAGACCATCCGGCCCTCCAAATGATATTTTATGTAGGAGAATTTCTAAACAACCAACGACGGTTCTATACCTATAACTATTCTCCGATAAAGTTTTCCAGATTGTGTAGTTGACTGTAAGTAGTAGAAATACTGCAGTGCAACTTAAATAGTCAAGACAGCAAAATCGTATTCTATTGGCACAGTGCGAATTAGTTCCTTCAAATGTTTGTATTTTATTAGCCACAGACAAAAACTGCTTATTGAAGAAATCGCCGGCAAGCGAATTGTCGAATATCTTGGGTTAATGTGGGTAAATTAGGGATTCACTTGTAGGCTTAGATTGAAGTGATTCAGGGAGCTCAGTGCCACTATCAGCCTACTTGCTACCTCATCCATACAAGGCAGGCTGTTACGCCAAACAAACGGTAAGCTTTTAGAAAAGCCTTTTTCATATTTTTTCCTGGACAATTTTGTTAAATTCCACTTGAACTTATGCCACGAAAAAAAAATTGAAGTTATTTGCTATTTAGCGCATACGTAATTTGAACACACTTTGAAATAAAGGGTACGCCAATGATTTTTAATAGATCATCCGCAAATAATAGATAACAAGGTAATAACAAAATAATGCAGGAACATATCCATTTCGTACCAAAATGCTGAACGAATACAATATGTCAATTTCAACCGCGTGGTTAGTGGGTGAACTCGTTACGGGTGACATAAAATATCACTCACATCGAATATCTCCAACATTCGTGAGAGCTTCTGCTCCAGCGGAGGGACAACAAGAAGCAAACCAAATGAATACATTGTCATGAATACATTCATAAATGGAATACAAATAAAAATTAATATATCACAGAGCAGAACCGTCGCTTATCGTTTCCGTCCCCGTGCTCTGGAGATACCTGCATTTAACTTCTTTGTGAACTACTTGTACTGTCAGTCTACGGAGTGGAAAGACGCTGCGATGCGCAGTTACAATCACCCATCACTCGGCTAACATTGGATGGCCACAGAACCCGAACTCAGTAAAATCGGCTCTTTTACTATTTTTTAACGCAAAAAAGTTGTAACACATTGCGCTTTGATCCGTTGGCTCTTTCTAATTTTTCTTCAGCATCAACTATGCAGACTCAGCGAGAATGGGCAGCTACAGGCTACGCGCAAAAATCTAGATCAGTTACTCCTGAACAATAATCATGCTACACTTTCAGTCCATGTACGTGGGATAGTAAGGTGGATAATTTACTGTCTAGACAAGGCACGACATGGGAGTTTTATCGCAGTCCACCAATATATTAGTTCCCTATAATGTAATACAACCAGTAGATGGGGGTTAAGCTGAATACAGTGTAAAAACAGTTATCTGCAATTGATTTATCCTCAATTATGTTATAGAATCGTAATTATGCTACACTTTATTCTACATTACAGGTAATACTCAAGGCCACCAATTCCGTGGGAACAAATCTGTTTGACCCGGTTGGTACTAAACAAAACAAATGGCCTAACAAAAAGCAGTCTTATTTACCCAGGAGGCAAATAGACTACTGCCAAAAAATTTGTTCATCAGTCGAATCAGAGTCAACAATAACGGCACAGAACAACAGCACAAATAACAATGACTTTCAGAACTGCCAGCGGATGCTGGTAGGCTAATTGCGAGTCGCCGTCTACCGGTAGGCGATCAGCAACGGTTGATGTAGACACCGCCATCAAGAAAAGCCAGCAGCAGTAGCTGCAGAAGCAGAAGCCAAAATAGTGGAATATCAACAACAACATTACGATAACAGCACAAAAAAGAAGCGCCATTTCCACTAGATAAGGATTGAATGTGTAGTGCATCTCTGCCTGTGCGTTTGTGTTCTTGTCGTTTTCAGATCAAATCGTTTTCAGATCAAATCGTTGACCTCGTTAGTATTGCATCGACTGTCTCGGCGGTAGTGGAAACCCTCCCGGTAAGTGACCGCCCCGACACGGACCTGCCGGACCATGCAAACTTCATTGTAGTGATTGGAAGAAAATCATCCGATCTATTGAACAACGATAACGATGACAAAATCAACGACAGTATGAACGGGTGCGACAATTACTTTAACAACAGCCCTAAGATATTTAAAAAACAAGAACCAAATTGTGGGTCGTCAGGGTTTCGTTGTCAATTCAAAGACGAGGGAACTGTCACGATCAATAGACCGTGGCGATCGACGAACATACATCCCAGAAATAAGCTATTCGAATAGGATGGCGTGAAAGATTATTATACAATCGTACATAGTACAAACAAGCCTTTTCAGTGGAAAATTCCTATCCGGAATGAAATGGCTTAGATTATACTTAAGATCAGCTGGCAAACGATGGCGCCTTTTAACGCCTAACGTACTATCGTGCGGTATAGGCATGAAGACGGCAATTCTGACAAAGACAGAACGTATAGTTAATTTTACCGAAGGAGTTATTGAATTTACGACCAAAATAAGTGGCATTGCATGTACATGAGTTCATAGATACAAAACCATTTATGCGGATTTGAGTGGACAAATTCGACATGAACATTCGGTTTACGACATGAGCAATAGACTTTTATTTAACACAGGATGTCTGAAAACTCAGTTCGTATAGCACGTTGTTCCTGCTCTCATTGCTGACATTTCACACAAAGTTTTACATTTTACTATGATCCGTTATATAATAACACTACTCTCCTGAAAGGGTAATTGATACTTTGTAGCGCGCCAAGGCAAGGTTAGCCATGAACGACTAAAGGCACTGATACTGTCAAAGATATTATCGAAAACTAGCGAGAAGCGTTGTTTGTTTTAATAGGTTATAAAGTTACCCGACAGACAACTTTCGAAATATTCGAGAAGGAATGTTGATTAATAAATTGGAAACAAATCTTTTGAGAATGCCGAATATTTTGCCGTAATAGGTGAGTAAGGTAAAGTATAGAATAAAAGGCATCGTACAATTTAAGTACAATTTAAGCTTACAACACTTTTTTTATGGTTACTGAGTATCCAGAGATGCACGATACCTGTCCTTTTACCCTCTTTCGCCTGCCTCGCGACCAGTATCTTAGCTCATAAAATAGGAAAGCTCCTTAGACAAGAGAAATTCTTTTGTAATACAACGCCGCGACATCGTTAAGTTGAAGTTAAAACATGTAACATCCTTCTCATGAAACCCTTAATTCTAGGTTCAATAACTTAATGTTTCCGTACAACAATCATTTCCTCCACTACAGGACGTGCTTTGTTCTTATTGTCGCTTAATTAAGATTGGATTTGATAATTTGCAATCGTTGAGGGTCGTAGAAATACTGCTTTTTTATTTGTGAGGTTCACAGCAAAATAAATTTGACTGTCACAAAAAATCAACAAGTCCAATAAACCGAATGTTCTTAAAAGTTTTTCTGCCTTATACGTTTAAGATAAGTCGATCTACGATTTTATGTAACATTTCGCCAAAAGGATTAACATCGCTCAAAAGGTTAACGGAGGATGCTGTGACGACATTCCCAACGACGCAGAGTAGCAAACTATTCCTCCAAACAATGAAGAAAAGTAATTGGAAGTTTTGAAAACAAGGGAAACAACGCATTTTTCTATAATCACCCGCTCAGCCAAGACACACAAGGTGCAGTACCACTTTCCTGATGCTCGTTGGGCACCAGACGCTTACGGTATTTATTTAGTAGTCGTGAAATAGGTATTTCGTCTGATGATAAACATGTTTAGAAGAGACCCTCCTTTCTTTAAATTCATGGACAGGAACTCCATTGAGTGCTTTTTGTACTCAACATAAATCGGCTAGCATATACGTGACGTCCACTGGCCTAGGTTGGATCTCTTTCAGAAAAATTGCGTGATCTGCTAAAAGAGTCTGACCGATAATCTATTGATCAGCTTACCTGATCTACATCATCATCTTCTTCTATCTACATCATTTTAAAGCTGACCATCAGCCAACATTTAACGTTCACGGTAGTAGTTTTTGCATTACATCGTAAGACAAACCCCATATAAATATAAATGTGCACCGGCGGGGATCGAACCCGTGCACCTACGTGTCTCTTCCAGTCGCAAGGCGCATACGAATGCACCAAGCCACTGAGTTCGACTGTACATAATCTAGCTAAGTGCAATAATGCGGTGTACTCAGTCAGTAAGGAGCAGATTCATAATCGTCATATAAATCCGTTGTGCCGTTGGTAACCCGTACAAGGTTTAAGTAAATCGTATTTAGTTGGGCATTCAAGGCCAGACGTTATTTGTGTCTTGGAGTACGAAAATTTATACGCCATTATTTGCACTTTATTCACATTATGCACAACATTGCGCCGCAATTATTGTGACCGCCATATTACAGGCGTAATAATAATATTTAAGGAGAGACCAGGAAGAAATTTTATTTAAAGAAGGAATGAAATAAAATTAAGCAAGTTGTAGTGACTATGTATTTTTTTTCATTTACCTCATCTATCTTTTGAGACTATACGCCTTCGGTCTTCTATTAACTGTGGGTTAGCGTATCCACTATTTTAATTGGGTGACTCAGTGAAGTCCTATAACCATCCTGTCAGTACACCCTTCACGCCGTCAATAGTTGATAGTTTCAGAAGGAATCCTGTTTTTGTCATCCTCGTAAATCCTTCAGAGCCCATTAGGTTAAGAATTTGGGAAGATATTTCGTCACTGCAGCATGGTTTCGTGTCTTTTGAATTTGATACAAAATCAAGTTTGATATTCAATGAAGTCCTAAGACGCAAACACTTTTTGAAATTGACTGAGTCGTAAATGTCGAATGCTCTGACGCTTGGCAGGCAATTAGGCTGATTCACATATAGTAACGGTGAAAGTGATCGTATTGAATTGTCAACACAGCGTAGTAACGCATCTTTGTGCTGCCACGTATCAACATAAAACGGTGACACAATGGACGTTGTAGCAATATTGCCACAGGAGACCAAACATGGACAGCTTTTACCCAGTTCCAGTGACAAAGTGATATCAATCATTACGGTTCTGGTGCTTCACGATGACTTCATACGATACGAGCAATTGGTTTATAAAACTGATTATTCTCAGTCATCAACGCTATCCATCAGCTCAACAATTGGGAAAATTTAGTCTTAACAAACCCCTTGATAGCAACATAATGAGAGCGCAGAAAATTATTGGCTTACCGAATATGTTGATATCCAAATAGGAGTACCAACGGCTGGCAGCTGGGTGGCACTCCAATGGTCGAAATTGCGCAGTGCCTTAATCTTAATTAATTCCGGTGTTAGTTAATGACATTAACATATCAGTTTCTCTTGTGTGCTAGACGATACCTCGAAATTCCTTAATAGGATTAGGCCGTGTTAGAGATAATATCTAATATGTGTACATTGAAAAATATTTCTAGCTCTATAATAGTCTAATTATCCATGAAGGTATTAGTTTCATCAGTAAAAAACATCGGCTATCAAACTAGCTACTCGTACTACTTGCTCACTTTTTGTGATTTATAAATAACTATATTCATTACTAATGCTTGCTTAGCATCTCTTATAGCTTGGTATCTGACTGCCTCGTTCTCATAACTTCCATTATACCGTAATGTAATTCTCGAGGATGCATCGTCTTATGTCACTCTGGAGAACCTATTTTGACAATTCTACTACGTGATTATACTACATACATTCTCAGACCTTTTATTCCATTGTGTAGTTTTCCATTCTATTTTTTCTATTTGCCTCTAACTCTGCTTAACTTTCTTCTGTTGATTCCCCCGTTGTTTTGCCAAATATTTTTCTCCCGGCTCGCAATTTCTGTCTGTTTTATCCTCGCATGGGCGCTTCCGCGCTATCAGATGTACTTCGCTCATCAGATGCACATCGACGTGCATAAACTGACACGAAGAGCTGCCATCGGCTAGCTGCTGTCGGCACTCTTGCGTTCAGTAGGGGTGCCTATCGTCAAGAACTTTGGCGACGCCGGCGATTCTCGATTATTTTGATGTCTCACCCTTTTACGCACCAACCTCACGCATGCGGTAGAGCAAATATTCCGCCTGTTTTTTCGCTTTGTTTTTCGCCGCTAGGACGACGACGATGATGAGAGCGACGACGGTAAAGCGATGACGATGACTAGATGAGTAGTTTGTCGTCTCCAATTTCTGCGTGCTCAGTTACAGTGACGCGGATCACCGTCGAAATCAAATAATAAAAACGAGGAACATAATGGAAGGAGCGCGACAGCGATGAAGTAAGCGAACAGTAAAGACCGGATGGATCTATTTTTGTAGGATATAAAAAAGAGCGTAGGAAGTTTCTAATGGCGGTTTAATTGCCGGTCACAGAATCCGAGAAACAGCACACTTAAGGGAACAATGTAATAGCTTCGAAACTCGAACGATCGGACATATGCTCCCATTGCAGCCGTAATTACAATAATAATCAATATTATCACGGCTTTAATCAATTACGCACGACTGCATGAAGAGTTGTTTTTATACACTGTTGATCACATGTAGGCTTACCTGTGGCGTAAATTAGTTGTTCAGTAAAAAAAAGGGTTTCTTAAATAATCTTAGAACTCATAACTTGCGCATGAGGATATTAGACATTTTGATGACTGGATGTTCAAACACATTAAGAATTACGTCAAGTGGTCGAAGTGGCTTCAATTCATGGAAGTAACATCCAGGGGCTGTTAAAGCCTCCGACTCCGTTTTTCAAAATTTTATGCCAGTGGTCAAACTTAGCCAAACTTATGATGACATAACTTGTATCAGTACGAATGCTGCTTTACGATATCAATGTTTTTATTTGCAAAAGTCCACTTAGCTGAATTGCGAAAGTCTCAATACGGAGGTAAGTAAACCTTCAACGTAAATGTGCAGAATTGTCCGTCGTTTATCAAATCGTTGTAGTCGTGCATGTTCGAGCCTACTAATTGGAACATGTATCTACGATTTGTGGAAATCTCTACCTTAATATATACGCTCTATTATTAAATGCTCATTCACAGCTATTATGTTTGAGTTATCAGTTGCGAAGCTCGTTACAGCCATCAGGCCGTTCGAGTTGCGATTATCACAGCAAAAACCATCAAAAACGGACTAATAAGCATCTGTAAATTAGCCGAATTCACTTCCCAACTTGACTGTTTAGGAACCTGTACTCATGCTTATTCCAGAGGAAAACTGACAATCGGAGGATGAGATACAAACCTCTTGCACATCAATTTCATCTAGCTGCTGTACTAAGCGAACTGTATTAAGCATAGATCTTCCCAGGCTTTTCTTACTTATAATCCCATATTGCACTGCACGTATTTCAATTTAGATAGACATTTGTGAGAGAGCTTCTAAAAGTTTCTCATTCCTGCCAGATGCATCCTGCCAACCCAAAAATACAATAAAAGTAAAATCAAAGACCATATTCTACTGGACAGTGTGGACTCCAAAATGAATTTTATCAATGGGCACAGCACTGTGTTTGCAGTTCATTCTACTAAATATGACGACTAGATAGCTTTGACACCGAATCCATTCTTCAAGTGATATTCTCAATAGGTTATGCCAATCTGTTCGTTGGTTGCAATGAATTTATATTAGGCCTTTTATAAGGGCAGATACTGAGCTCAAGAGAACACTTCAGGGATGACAGAGACATACGATTAATCACTGCGTACCTTTCGAACTCTTCGGTAGCAGGGTGAGTCTCAGGGATAAATCTTCTTGTCCAGCTCGTAATGATCTCTACCACAGAGGCATTGCCTAGGTCCAACATTGAAAAAAAGCCACGCATACTACTCGTGTAGTACCAGCCGTGATGATGGATGTCACAAGAAGTCAAGTATTGCGTCACTGAAGTAATTATTTGAATGATACCCACAATGCACTTTCCTTAGGGATGTAGTTTCCCTCTAGTCTAACATATAGGCCTGAGGTCTATTGACGCACAATCTTCGGAATAATATTTTCGCACCTCGTTGCAACAAATATTCACAAACACACTACTCTTAGCGGTTACATAATATATACAGATACTTATCACCTAACTAAAGGCAATCAATAAATAAGGCAACAATAAATAGATTTAAAAACGTAAGAAAGAGATTCCGCTCTTCATTTGTTATTTGTGCGGTGAAACCGCCTTTGTCCGACACCAAAACCTATTGACGATTTTGCTGGATGATAGGAGCGATTGGCGACTGTAGCATGACAGAGCGCTGCATGCTGTATTGTACTAACGTGCATGTTACATCTGCATATGCCATCAACGTCCAGACCTGCTCAAAGCTATTAAACCACGTGTCTTCTAAAGTAACTAGAACGGCGTGGACGCTAGCGCAGGTCAACAAGAACGATACAACCCGCTTTTTATCAGAAGTAAACGCATTGATGTAGTCACTACAAATAACGGCGTCGACACGGACGAACGGCGACGTATTGGACCACAGTCTATCACCGCCAAAGATAATTAGTAGAAATAGATAGATTAGTGAAATTTTCTTGGTGGATGGCATGCAGACGCTGAATCGTCCATACGAGCAAACATCAAAACGAACCATATGGCATGCACATCGTCGAAGGATATGTATGGAAACAAAAGGAGAGATTTTAAAAGCGTAGAGATTTTATGCAACGTGATACGATGTCCTACATAGTACATTTGTTCAGTGCGGTTTATACTTTCTGTCGGTCAATAGCGCGGCTTTAATTGAGCAGCAGGTGCCAGCAACGGAAAATAAGCTAGACAATGACATTTTAGGTTAAGGCTGTGAGCCATCATGTAAGTCTACCACATCTATATTATGAAGTGAATCTGTATTCTACAACATTGTGGAATACACATTTACCTCATAAATGGGAATGTTGAACCGTTGGTTTACCCCCATTCGTTCAATCTAACCTAAATCAGAATAGTTCCTTCATCGAAACTTAGTGCAAGATGGTATGAAACTATAGAAATCGATTAATTTTTATTATTCGAGTTACTAACCTTGTTGTTAAACACACATTTAGCACATTACATAGGCGTGACGGCTGTAACCTAGCTATAGTCGATAAAAATTTCTTACCCGCGCAGTTGGTGTATTTACTCTTACCCTTTATCTGACAACTAACCGTATTGCAAAGTTCGTTCCGTTTTTGAGGTCATACAAATAAAATAGTACATATAAAAAGTTATACATATAAAAAGCACACGAACTAATTACAGTACTACGGTGGCAGCGGCCTACCGGCAGCAGTGAGACTCGTAGCGATGTGCGTGAATTCGCGCCTGCAATACTAGCAAGGAGAAACTGACATCACTAGTGTATTTGACTACATTTATATAACATACTGCGATATTTAATGTTGAGATGAATGCGTTGATCTTTGCAGGCGGCACTTGTCCGGCCTGCGTTCTATCTCTTTCTTTTTTATTTCTCTATAACTCTCTAGACGTTCCTCTTGGAACTGGAGCAAACAAGCAAACTGGAGAATACGCTGAAGTGTGCAAGTAAACAGTATGCCCTGCGTGCGAGTTCAACATAAGCCACAATTTTTAAAGGCATTGTCTTCCTAGATTCATTCTCTTCATGATTTCTCGATTAATCCGAGCGTCCTACATATAAGCTTATTACGTAGGAGAAAGCTTGGTTGGACAATAGTGCGCTGTGCTCTATGTAAAAGCAATGTTGCTGTAACAGTGTTGCTATACGCGATCAGAAAAAAGCGAAACGCAAAAGCAGAGTGGAATTCTATCACCGAAGAACCGACCTAGAAAGGCAAATCCAAGTTTCCGCAAAAGAATTACTCTAGCAAAACTCTACAAATTTTAATACTAATAGCCTGGAGTTTATGAACTCTAGAAAAAGGAACGTTAAGGAAATTACGAATCAGAAGTCATGTCGGACAACTTTAAGTTTTCCACCAGATGATTTAACTTCCTGTGCAAATATCTATATCATCTTGTCACAGCTCGTATAGCTATCAAGGTGAAAAGATGTACAATACTTTTTGCTTCACACAAATTCGCGAACTTACGTCAGGTTCACCCTAAATACTATAGCTGAGCATGGACAAAAAATATACTGAAACATTTTGAAGCCATCCGCCCTTTGTTTAGCGGGTAGATGACAGATCCTGAACAAGTATTCACAATACAACTTCTTTCAAAAAAATTGTTTGAAAGTAGATAAATAACTAATTTAGCACCGATTAACCAAAAAAAATATGGCAACGAGTGAGCTCGACCTCTGCTTAGTCAAACACACACAGCATACATACAGTATCAAAGGACTTTGAATTTTCTTCAAAAATCCCAATATTTTTTGAAGCTTACAGTAAAACATCACTGATGTGTTCAGGAAGAGGTCAAGTTCTCTTATGCGTCAGGAACTAGTTTTAGACAAACTCTGTAATAGATACTCACTTGTCTCTGTGTTATTCGGCGCTTGGTCGTAGTAGTTTGTTGATGTAAAATTGAATCAATCAACGGTACAGATATGACCTGAAAAAAATCGTTGACCTCGAACGGAACCGAAACGAAGGAGCGACTGCGTGTCACGACTTTTGCCTTGCGTTACTTAGAATATGTCAACAAACGTCTTCTTTTTTTCCTCCCAAAACCTAGCACGGTTTGGCGGAGCCAGGTAGCCCCTCTCGAGGAGCCTGATTTCCAGATAGTTACAAAGAACAATTGTTGTTCTTATACATTTCTACTAGCGTTTGATAGATCATTAATACACAACTAGAATCGCACAATGATATTAACGCTGTCCCACACTTGCGTCTGTATAACCGGTCAAAAAATGGATAAGTTAACCACTGGCACGATACAACATGGTTTAGTGATAACTGCTGTCATCCTTGTTGTTCGCCTGCTTGTGTGTCGTATCGGCAGAGAAGAATAGTAAGAACGCAGGCAAAACTGACTCACTGGCTAGAGGCTTGTAGAGGCCACTGTTCCTGGTACCTTCACTGTCTCAGCCTCCGGTACAGTCATATGGATAACAAAAATAGCTTTCACTCTCTGTCACTTCGATGTCACGTTTCTCTCTACCCTTACCGACGAGCGTTTATCAGGTATATGTCAATATCCTCCTTCTATTCCAAATTTTTGGTTTTCTGTCATTGATCCTTGTTTTTGGTTGTGTTTCTGCCCGAGTCAAGAAATGATGAAGAGTCAGTGGTGCAGAATATCTCGATGATGCAAGAACCTCGAGCATCGAACAACATCCCAATCAACCACAAATCTCTTTTCACTCAATCGCCGCCGTGACGTCGAGGTCTTCCTGTGGTGCTTGTCGACGCTGTTAAATCTTCACTTCATAACTAAATGATGATCTTCTCAGTTTGTTTTTGTCTGTGATGAAACTCTTTCTTCTTCTCTCTATCTTGTAGGCTGAAGTTTCTTAATTAAGTATTTCTGTCCTATACTCAACGACAATTCAAAAACGGGTATGAATTGCCACACCGTTGTAGCACTGCGAGTGGCTGCCTGGCTGGCGGGCTCACAAACTCTTACCGTAGTGTGCCGGCCACCGTTCAACTACTGGGGACTGGAGACTCGTAGATGACGAGATACCTAGTGTGCTCACGGTTGAATGGCGCGGTCTTTTCTTGTCTATGCTAGACTATCGTATTCCTCTTGTGCGAGAGTGGCATGCGCTGCGATTCTCGTGCTTGCGCTTGTGCTTCTACCTTTGTGTTGATCGGCTGGTGGTGCGGTCCGGCTCGGCGCGCTAGTTGTATTCTGTTCTGTCACCCTGACAGAGGGGAGGAGAAGGGCGGATGGAAAGGGCCTAAACAGCCTTTGGGTGAGGGCTAGAACATAGGCTGGAACAATGTTAGTATTCGTCTATCGGACTTTTGCCGTTTGCGACGAGGACAAGCGAGGACGAGCCACGGTGGCCACGACTGGCCGCGAACGGTCATCTCCAGGCAGACGCCGAGCCTGTACTATAGGGCACAGCGTGAGGAGCTCCGGCAGCGACTCGTGCTTGCACAACGACTACAACGACACAGGTGCGGATTGGGTTGACCGCCTCCTGACTGTAGCTTTCTTTAGCCGACTTGAGTTAGGCTTGGCTGACTAGATGAGCAAGCAGTATGACGACCTATGGCCAACCTGCATAGAAAATTTCGGTGCAATTATGCATTGAAGCTAAATCGTCCTAGCACCTATTAGAGGACGACGCCAAGCCAATAACATCGGCCGGAATGGTCGGAGAGTAAAATTCCAAATGGGTAAAGGACATATATGAATAGGAATACAATAACAGTTGAAGTTAAGAATATTCTAAAGAGACGGAACAAAATTTGGGACGACGACAGAACTGTGTTATTTTTAGGCAAAAAGCATTCAATTGTAGTTAAGGAAAGTCGGATTGTATAGAAACTAAGCAGACCGGGAGAATTCGCAATGCAACAAAGTCAATGCTAGATATCTTTTGATTCGCATGTTCCTTTTCCGGTCACATTTTGTCTATATTTACAACGTGCGTAAAATTAGTTTCTAAATTATTTCAAGAAAAGCGTAGGCAGTAAATCAGTTAATTCGAGAAAAATAATCAGTGTGTTTCCTTAGTTTACCTTCATCTATACATAGCTGTATATAATCCGATAGAAAATTCCTTGCGAGCATTTTTAAATACAGGAATTCAAAACAATGATTTGTGGTGTACGAGGCGGAAAGAACCAGAAGAACTTTGTATGGCATAAAGATCGCATGGTATGGAGGGCATTCACTGGACCAGTTACCACGTGGTAAATCTAGCGTTAACCACTAGATGTTTCTTTCCATTTTATACACTTTATTTTCAACGGAATATGTCCTGCGAGAAGCTCAGCCATTTAGCATGTATTTTGCAAAAAAATACGCTATGATAGACGCAATTGATTGAGGAAATAAAGCATTATTTCCTAGTTCTAAAACAAACATTATATTATTCCTACTCATAATAAAAAGCCTCATAAGGATTCAACGAAACCCGTTCAGAGCACACTAACTTTACTCACATATACCTGTTAAATTATGCATCACAGTGGACGCATTTCTATGTCATTTAATAAGCTTACATAAGATAAATGCCCTTCTCGAAAATTCAGAAAAGGTTTACGACTTGAAATGATGCAGACTCGGGTATATGGTGATATATTGCTTTACAACATTCTATGCACTTAACTGTTTGCACCATTCATGAGGCACAAAGAATCTGAAAAGACATAAGAAAACTGCCAGCGGCAATCTATGTATTCTTAAAATCGTCCTATGTGGTTTAAGTTAGAAAACTGATTGGTGATTTAACTAGAAATTAACGCGGAACCTGTAACTCAATAGACTATTGTCGACCACCAATGAACAGTCAGGAGGTTTTCAATTTACGAATTTATAAAAAAAATACACTACAGGTCGTTCTATAACGCATTAGGCGAGGTGAAGTTCTTGGGTGCCATCCCATTTATCTTTGTAAACATGATATTTTAAATTGCCAGCAAAAGCCTATATGCAGGCGTTAGCTAAGAGTCATAAGCTCAAAATAAAATATACATTTTTGAACAGGAATGGGATCAGACGCAAGCCTTGTAGAACCCCTAAAAGATTAAGGGAAAATAACTATCAAAACTACCCACAGGGTAATTTTTAAAGATCTTTCAAGCAAGCAAGCCTCGATTCAGCTGACTTGTTCGACTATAAGCTTTATACGACTTAAAAAATAATTGATTTGGTCAAAAAAGCTCTCCATAAATTCAAATGATCAGTTGGCCATTTCCACAACTTTATATTCGAACATGATTATTGACTAATTGACTTCTCCCAACTTTCTATGATACCAAATTATCTATTCGGTCATTACTTGCAACTTCGATACACCAACATTTATTATACTCTGAGTGGTCATGAATTGATCTAGGTAGCAGTGTGATCTCCATTTGTTACAGCTTATCATGATTATATGGCAAAACGTCGGATATACATGTTAGCAACATGTGAAATCATATTTAGAAAAAAGACCGTACCAAGCATTCGGAACTGGCCACCTTCCGGTATAAGCAACAAGAATTTTTTATATTTTTAACAGTCAAAATAAATTGTTTTTCCACCGTAAAAATGAAGAATTATTTTTTAAGGGAGCTTAAACAAGGGCTACTTTTCATTGTATTTCCAAAGGCCGTAAGTGTATATATATATATACATATATATATATATATATATATATATATATACATATACATATATATA
>MNPL01001107.1:0-20143 GCA_002081605.1 Tropilaelaps mercedesae | reverse complement strand
TATATATATATATATATATATATATATATATATACTCGCAGCAATCACATGCTCCACTTTTTATACAATGCAAAGTGTTTTAAATTTTATCATACTTCGCTCGTAGTGGCGCATTGTGTACCCTAATTCGACAGCTAGGTCAAGAATTAATATACTTATGATCACTTCTATGGAGCTGTTTGAAATACCCTTGTATTTCTCCATAGCTCTCTTAAGAAGATTGACTTTGTGGCCTCCACCAGGTAGCCTGAGGACGTCTCCACCCCTCCATTCCTCGTCCATGCCGAGTGTCTCGAGCTCAAGACCCTCTCGCCGAATAGATGCTACAAAACGCTCATATCCTTCTGTAGGCTCCGTAGCCACCGTCAGCACAAGCAGTTCCGCTAAATTACAAATTATTCGATAGTACCGTTATAATTTCAGGCGCTATATAAATTGAAACTGATATTAATAACAGCACAAGTAACTTGACTGTGTCGATTTATGTGTAACTTTCAGTGATTTTTGCGAATAGCATCATGGTAGCCTGACTCGAGGCGGTCATAGCCAACTACGTACGGCTTTTATACTTAGGCTTAGGCTTACTTAGACACAAGCAACGATATACTACTATAGGTATACTGTAAATATTTATGTTTCGGAGTTACCCGACGTTAATGATCTAGATAAACATGGGAAATGAGCCCGTTAACGCTAATCACAGTAATTCAGAATTGTGCAAGTGTTGTTAACCGATGAAGAACTGCCTGACAGTTTCATTAAAAATACTGCATCGGCCTGTGATATTAGTATTAAATGATGATCCGGGCCATGGGGTGAATTAGTGCATCGTTGGTTTTAGCAGTGTTGGCATACTTTCTGCGTAAGTCGCAGCCTACCTCAGTAAACACCTTGAAATGAAATTAGGGCACACATAAGCGTTTCTCAGTCGCAATATAAAACGAATAAAGGAATTAACTGTAGCTTTATTAAAATTTCGAGAAACCTAAATGCGAATACAATTTTCCCGAATCCAATTGACTAATCGCATGTCAATACGGGTCTGATTAGGACTGATTTTTCAGAGGCCTTAAAAAATTTAAGTTTGAAGTGCTATAGATTGTTGATATATTCATTCAAATGACAAAATGCCTCTCACCACTTTTGTTAGCGTACTTCTTGCTAGAGTTGACATCAAGGCAAGACCCATCGGCATGACAGTAACCTGGAGATATACAAAAAAAAATGATAATATGGTTTTTCCAGCTTTTTTTTATAATCCGCTACTACACCGCTGGCGCTAACTACTTTTTTCAAATGTATACTTCGATTAGGTAAGACAATTTGTAATACATGTGTTTTCATATATATACTTTGCCGGCAATCCGTCTAAATGAATGCGTAATTGTGACTATGAGACGCCGTGAATCCGTCTATTACTTTTAGATAGCCCTCCATCTGTATTGGTTTTTTACGACAGCATTAACAATTTTGCTCTAGAATTACGTCGTGCAGCATTATCCATACGTGGACGCATAGCCATATTTAACATTTTATTCTTATTTTTCGCCAAAGAAGCACAAAAACCTTATACGCTCGAAAACTCGATTCACCATTTCTTTTGCTTCAGTTTCTAAGTGAGTGTCTCGTTTAGCACACCCACACGAGAGAAATGAGCGTTGATAATGGCATCCACATGGGGTCCTCTCTGGCGTTATTACATGCTTCCAAATGGGTGGAGGCACCCGTCAATACAAACGCCATCACTGCGACAGATCTCTGTTCTAGCTTTCTAAATGGTCGATTCAGTCATTCATGGCCATTTATGCGTGTTCGCTTGGCGATGCTGCCTCAAGCTAGATTTCTACAGTATTAATTCTTTAGAGATATTTTTGGACACGTCCAAGTAGGACTTTGAAATTTATTTTCATATCATTTTGAAGAACATTGGGTACTCGAAAAGAGTAAGGAATAGTGCGTGTCATCAGAAGCCTTTAAAAGGGCTAAAAGTCACCACAACGGATCATTTCTACTTAGAATATATCATAGCTTAATTGTCATCTGTCCACTTATATACCTGACTGTTGCTGATTTTTCGTGGCTAATGCAGATCTACTGATCAGAAACCGTTAGCTAATATATTGATATGAAGAAGTATATGAGCAAAGGAAGAACCCATTCCGTTAGGCCGATGTATGTCACCTTCAAATGTTACGATGTTCTGGCTACTAGTAATACTGCTATCATGGCGTTTAGTGCAGAAAACGTGAACAGCCTGCCTGCCCTGATGAGCTGCGTAGCCTGAACACAAGCTTATAAGAATACTAACTTATTGGTAAAACTATTGATGATGTGCATTGATGGACGATGTTTTTGGAATTGATATAATTCCGGCATATTATGCTTCGTCGAATCAAAATCGTCCAGTCAAAAACTATACCTGAAACTATTCTGTGTTGCCAATGGCGGCAGAATGTTGGCGGTGCTGAGTGGGTAATTTTAAGTACTTAAAGGGAGAAACAGACCGTTTCTAAACAGTCGTACGGATAGACAGGAACTATGGCCAGCAGCAATTTCGAACTAGAAACGCAATGAATGCCTATAGGTGCTCCCGTGTGACTGTGCTCTTAATTGAAGGCTGAACTTGGTTCACCAGCGGGTACAATTTAGTCTTAATTCCACCGCTTGCCCATAAGGACTTTCTTGCATTGAAGTAATAAAAAAAGTTGAAAAGCTGCTGAAACTCGAATGAGGTAAATTTGAAAGAAAAGCGGAACACAAAAAATATCGTAAACATAGTATAAACGACAGTAGTGCTTTCGGTAGTTCAGTTAGCAACTATTCTTGTGCTTTTCTCGCAGTCGCGTGGTATGACATAAATAAAACACAATACCTATATTTGAAAGGAAGATCCATCCTGTTAGTTAGATGTATCAAAGTACACCAACTTAGGTCGTCCTTTTACCTCAATGCATTTATTTGACTTTTTTACTTAGCTATGCGACGCTGTGTAGCCATCAATCAGTCCTACAGTTGCCGCCCAAACGCACGTAGAGAATGCATGCGGATGTAAGAGGATGGCTGAAAAAAATTCATAATAATATGATGATACCGAGGGACGAATCGCTAACACGAGATTCTGTCGTCTCTTTAAGCGACGACGGTGGCCCCAACGCAGGTTGGCGACCACAACGCACTACAACGATTACGAAGGTGATTCCAAAGCAATGCGTATCATGCTGACGTGTGGACATTTGCTTGCGTGCAGGCATCTGCAATGGATTTGGCTACATCTGGAGCGTTAGGGCTTAATGAAAGCAACTTTCAAACGTACGGAATCAACCATAGGTATGAAAATAGTTATTAAATTATAATATAGAGTAATTATATTATTATATATAATTATAAGGTAACATAAATATAAAATTTTTTTGCGTGAATGTTGTTTCGCAATATTGTGTGAAAAAACCCCACAAAAAGCTGGCTTTGTATATTCGATAGTTCGATACCTCAACTCATATGCAAAATTTTCCAGATACTTTCTAACTTCTCTCCAAAAGGAGGTCAAATTAATAATCCTTTACAACTTTTCTGTAAAAGTAATAGGGAAAGCTTAATTAAATCAAACTCACCAAAAGACACACTTTCATGTCAAAGAAATAGGGAAGCTCAGAAAAAACTTTTTTTGGTTGTGTTTCCTGTCAAATTTCAAAGTATTCAAACACATACACAAAAACAACAACAACAATGGGCTTCTTTTTACCTGACATCTCCGAATTTAGGATTAGGGTCGAGCTACCCGACTTACCATCCCCTACAAAATGAACAACTCCAATACCGGAGTTAAGTACATAACTATAGAGTTTAGGCACTAATTCTCCTATCTGAGTGTTAAATATCAATAACTGCTTCAACTTAGAATTACTGCTTCGACGCTAAAAAGTGATTATCTGCAACGCTTCTCTATTCTGCGAAAAGAGCCACTTAATAATCACGGAAGGCACACCTAATAATGCGCTTCTTTTCCTCATTCATTCCGTCTTTAACTGGTGTAAGAGGGACAGGAGAAAAGAAAAAATTATGTTCTTGTTTCTTCCGATGAAAGCGTTAGCTACATACCCTCTCCTCGATCTAAAAACAACGATTGCTCACAGGCACCTATCGCGCACCTTGGTTATAAAATCAAAGTTGCTTGTCGTAGTTTAACAAGTATTTACGACATGCGTCACAAGTGTACCCACACTCCACATTATATAGCCAAAGTTGTGATAGCTTACGACTCGCTGCTGCGTGTTTCGTGCGGATTTAAAGAAAACCAATTAAACATCTCTCACCGTTTTCATTTTGGGCATTCACTTTGCCCGGAGTTGGCAGTGTTGACCAAAATAGCGGTGTGACAATGGCAACGCATGAAACTTTCCATAGAAACATTTTCTGAAGTGAAACAGCTGTTTCAGACACTGCTCACCGATGACATCGATTTAGATCAGCCCAACGGGTTAGGCAATCGCCATTGAATGAGTCAATTTTAGCGCAGACTGAGTGCGCTCCTCTTTCTGGGTTGTGGATATACTTGGCGAGGCCGGTTGTTGTGTCACAAGAGCTTTTTTTTTGCACTGATTGATCACTGGGGGCCGCCATCTTGGAGATGAGCCTTTCTGCTGCGAGGAGCGGCGCTCATGGGCGAGAACCAAAATAGGGGAGGGCTGCAGAGAAGACACATAGAGGCGGCAAGATTACTAATAGAGGTTGCTGTGCTTATCGTTACATGTAGAGAACGTGCAATGGTTTATAGACGTTAAAGCAGTTCGAGTCGAATACAAGTAGAGACAGAGCCGAAGAAGGAAGGAATAAAGCAGAGAGCACAGAAAAATGGAAAGAAATATTGGTTTTTTTGTTGTCGGTATAGCGTATACATTTCTGAGGTTCAACGAGATTCAAGAAATACTTGAATATGTAAACCTTTTAGCTAAATCTAAGACTCTCCGAACTGCATAAAGCCATGTAATTAAATGCAGGGAGTTATTCTTAAAGTTCATCTTATTCTAGTTCGAAACAAGCAAGCTTCAATGACAACAGAATGCCTTTTGTATCAAATATAATTTTATAGTTATCAGCTAATAAATCTGAGATTCTGACTAATTTGTGCTATAACAAAAGGAGGTGCTCGTGAAGTCATACGTTTGAATATGTTCTTTCTTGTACTTTACCAATGTCGTCGATAAAAGCATGTAGATAACTGAGATTTGCTGCAGTTCGGACAACCAGAAAGAGTCCCCTGAAAAGAAGCCTCTCACCGTGAAACGAATCCTCAGGCACGGCTGGGGTCCACGGATAGTGCCTGGCGATGTGAGCTTCTGTACAAGATCACCTAGGAATCAGCATGTGTTGCCTTGTTACCTTATGTAAACAGTTTTAAAACGCCTTAAAGTTCAATCACTAATGCGTTTTATTTAATTTCTATGACTTTTTCTTTCTAATCGTCGATCAGTTGTTTCGCTTGACGTTTTCTAATTGCTTGGCGGATCGACGGATCGCTTCTCCTTATGCAAACTAACTGGAGCTACAAGGCCCGCCATAGTAAGTTACACAGTGAAATACTCGACTGTATAAGTCGTATGCACTGCGTCAAAGGCATAGGTTAGAAATGTTCTCAATGAATGCGTTCAAATAGGGAGCGAGTCATTTATGGCCTTTAGACGCATTCTTTATAAGATGTGAGCTGGAATTGAATAAAAAACAGATCGCCAAGAGAAGCTGAGCTATAAGGCTTCCCAATATGAAGAAAAGTGAAAGTTTTAAACCATTCGTGTCAAAGAAATGGCATATTAGGTCCAACATTTTGTAATATTTGTTCAGCGGTAAAAAGTTATACGTTGGTATTATTCTTAGTAAAGCAATTATACTTGAGTGTACCGAAGCACTAATTGGTAATTGTGAAACTGCGATATGTATGTACATGCGGTCTATATTTGAAAAGTAATTAATCATATATATAGGTTTTATCAAATCCTAAGCAATCATATCCGCTCAGGTATATATATATATATATATATATAATAAAATGTGAACGAATTTATTTGCACTGTACAGTGTACACAGTACATTTAAACTTTCATGATCACAAATGTTTGACACAAGGCCCCTATCAAAGATAAAAATAAACAGGTGAAAACCTATTCATTAGAAAAAAAACAAGCAGCAAAGAATATTTCAAGTCATTTTCTGTTAAATGTTTTACTAGACATCAATTTCACTTGGAAGATGTAGCCTTTAAACAATATAATAATGAAATTCGTAATTAGCAATACACAGGGATTTTGGTGTCACAATCGCGTCTCATATGCTGAGGAGACCCATGCTGCACTTTGCAAACCGTCGTCTTCAATACTACCTTAAATGGTCCTTCATACAATTTTTACTTTTAAAGAATATATGAAAGCTAATAGTAGAAAGATCAAATATGTTCGGCGGAAATTTAGAATCGGAGAGAAAAGGCCCCAGGCAGGCCCTTTATGCGGAATTTTTAAGCCTTCCGATGAGATGCCAAATAACATACCTTTACCAGATTATACGTAATCCCGTATCATCCCGCTTGCTCATATTCCGCATATCGCACAGTGGTCCACCTCGGTGGCTTGGTGCCTTCGTGTGCGCCTTACGACCGAAGGAGACACGTAGGTGCACGGGTTCGATTCTTACGAAGTAATGCAAAAAGTGCTAATGTGGACGTTAAATGTTAGCCGATGGTCAGCGCCAAAAATATATAAGTATATCGCATAATGAGGCATAATATTAATTTTGTACTTTTATTGGCTCGGAGATACCCTTTGAGTATCTCAAAAAACTCTTATCTTTCGCATAGATTGATATTAGAGGGACTCAGTGTCTTACGCAGCAAATACATCGCACATTAATCCAAACCTGTTATATAACCGATGGTATTACTCCACCTTAGTCTCTTCTTGTTCTATAACTCCGTTTCCAAATTATTATAAAGTTGTGCCGTATGTTTCTCTAATTTTACGTATAAGCAGTCGCTGCAGCGCAGCTCAAGTTTGATTAGCGCTAGATAAACTCCGTTTAGTCCTTAACAATATATTCGCCATAGTCAACTACAGCCTACACAGAACCTAACTTTCATTTCGCCAATATTTTTCGACCGCTCATGTGTCGCCTGTGTCGTTTTATGGCTGCTTTCGCTGTTCTGTATATATCGGTAATGCTGCTGGTAACATCATTGCACAGCGCATAGTAACCTTTGGCGTGACCTTTCGCCGCAGCGTAAACAGCACATGAAGGCACGTTAAACGGTTGTAGGACAAGTGATTTACGTCGGTCCTAATTCGCTACATTATCTGCCCCACAGACCGCGGCTACCACCCAGGCTGGGGCAATCATTCGGAATTGCTACGGAAAGTCGAGTTTTCTACGTCGAGTATCAACGCCGCCTCATTATCTCCTTTGTGCTATCCGGACAAATTTACTGCAACTTTGGGGACCAGGCATAGCAGTAGCACAAGACAGCCGTTAGCTCGTGTACCACGAGACCGTACCGTCACGATGCTATCTAACCTGAATCACCGCCCAATAATAGATTGAGGATTGATACCGAAGTTGCGATTCATCCACGCAGTTAGAAAAGCCAAAGGAAGCACACAAAAAACAGAATTAACGGCATAACTGGATGCATGGCACGCGCACCTTAGCAATGTATTAACCTACCTGGCTGTCCGCGAAGCATCGTCTTCCACGGATGAAAATCGTCATTGGTCGCAAACGGTTGACGTACGTGCTAGAGCGACGCGTCGGAAGTTGTCTTGTGTGAAGCTCCTATCTGACGATGAAGCTTCCTGAGACACGCGTTTGGTAGCGCACGGTGATATTAGCGAATGGAATTAGATTAGCTGAAAGGAAATAAGCGTTCGCATTTATATTAATGAAAAAGTCGAAAGAAAACCGAAAATATGGAAGAGGATGAAACGATGCTTTGATGAAAGCTAGTCAAATGGGGCGTATACGAAATTTCCTTGGTGTCTCACCTAAAAGCTTTATCAGCAAAAAATAAATCTTTCTGCGAAGCATTCTGTTTGACGTTTGGTCGGACGATATATTGCTTGATTACTGGAATGCGTTAGACGATATATTGCTTCATTCTCAAATGCGTAGTAAATAGTAGTAGAAACAAAAAAGCAACCATCCATAATTATTTTGACACTGAGGGTGACTTGAAGGCAGTAGGCATGGTTACGCTTCATATAGACTAAATAATTGTCTTTAGATCCTCACAACAACTCAATTTTCAGAAGAACGCAGCGTTGCTTTAGTATATATTCAATAGACACGCACTTCACATATTAGAGTCTATTTTATGCAACAAACGTGTAGTTTTCAAATTTTTTTGCAATAAACCTCGAATTTTTTGTAGGAAACGTGCAGTCCCCGAATAAAGTTAAAAGCGAATTATACCATTAGCAGTACATTTTGCGAGTCATTCTGCGAATCAATGTTGTTTATACCATTAGCAGTATATTCTGCGAATAAACGTTATTTGAGCCTAACGGTTTTACTTTACGGAATTCGCGCATGCAGAGCTTTTTTCTATATGATGTCTAAAAGTTAACTTTGTAATATGGATAGGAAAGCTTGAGATTACATTTCTAACAAACTTTCGATTTTCGACTTCAACAGCATAAGCTTCCTTTAGGCTAGCTGAAGGGCAATAGTATTTTTTACGACATTCCAATCAAACATAATTTGCCCATAATTTTCATACAACCTACGACTACGTTCACTGCAGCCTTAAGCAATTTATTGCACTACGACGCCCGCTTTATTATTAATCAGGGTTATGAAACTACTAGTTTTTTTAACGAAGCTTGTTTGCCTAAAAATCTAGCAGCCCTATTGGCCACGCATTGAAGAGGTCCACACGTTTTGTTCACGAACCGCCCTGATTCGTGTGTAGTCTACTAAAGTCAAGTGGAAACCCCACCAACTCGACATCCCTGGCGGCATTCTTAAAACTTCTATCTAGATATAGTACAATACTACGTTAAGACTACGTTTTCGATGTTTTATAAAATATCCCGAGACCTGGTAAGACAAGAGAAGCGGCTTTTAGTGGGCTAGACCCTTTTCATGCACAGTCAGTTTTACACTGTATCGGCCCGCACTTAAGACAGTAATACACTGATCTGCGGTGTCCATGCATCTGAAGAAGGTTTTCGCCTCTCTATGAAATGTGGTACAATGTACAATACAAATACAAATGTTAATTTATTAACAGAACGTCGCTGAAGTTCCCTCTAAGAAAATGTTAAAAATAGCTTCAATTTTTGGAGACATTTAGCTCCATAATTATTTGTAATCAATTATTTAAAAAATGCAAAAATATGCACATTATTTATTTATTTTCAATAAAATGTTTGTTTCCGATTATTGAAGTGGCTGACCAGAGCAGTGAGGGTAAATTCAACAAAACTTAATCTTTTCGATAATGATAACTTAATCTTTCGATTTAATTTTTTCGGTAGTGAGCAGCTTATTGGAGGCGTAGAAATCAGCCACTACAGCACTGCGATTTCCGCTAAACATTGCCCTAAAGGCATACTCACACAGGGAACAGAAATAGTATCATGTTAGCGCAGTTGCAGGCCAGAGGAAAGGAGATATCATTCTCGTAGGTTTGGAGAACTAGTACAGACTGCTAGTTATGTATATGCATCATGTGCTCCCAAATCCTGAAAAAAACACCAACACGTGAAAAACCTACCAGAACATATTCTCTATTTTCGTTGACCTTTTGTTGTGCGGCTCTAGGCTTTTGATTTGTGGTAGTGCTATCATTTATTCCGAAAAATTTCTTTGATAGTCTTCTGTCACATGCATACTCCCTAGTTAGGAACGACGGAGAAAATATTGTAGCTACAGTTGATTGTGATCGATTCACTTTGTTTTCCATTTGATCAAGACAGACTAATAATTGCCACTAAACGTTCGTCATTTAGTAATCCTTATTCGGTAACCACTTTAGCAAGAACTGGTCTGCCGAGCCCAAATTCTTAATGTGTTACATATTATCGTCGTAATCTAAATTAGTTTGCCTGCTCCAATCGCAAATTGGTCCTTGCTGTATTTAAGGCACTAGGTCCATAAGATATTAATTGACATTAAACAGAGTCTAAGTTTTGGTAAACAAACTGGTTGAAGAGTTTTTTTCATACAAATATGGGTGGTAAAGTATTTTTCAAAAATTAATTGGGTGCAGAAAAAGACATTCTTGCAAAGAGAACTGCTTTGTATTTCCTTAATTTTTCCATAGATATTTCTATAAAAAGCAATAACGATCCAAATAGATCTCCTAAGCGGCATGGCATAGACGGGCTGCTGTCATGATTTTTTCGCTCAGCATAACTTTGGGATGTTTCGGAGTATATCACGCTGTGGAATCGCGGTTCCTTGTATTGTGGATTCAAAGCGGGGGAAGATAACGCGCCCCTTCTACGAAGGCAATTACACAGGATCTCAGCAGCGAAACGAGCGAAAACCCAGCGCGAGGAAAATTCCTTCCAAAGCCAATGAGCTAATTTGGCATACCAAACATACGCTTGTAGATGCACACACACACACACACACGTATATAGACACACACATAAATAAACACACAGGCACAAATTTACACAGACGCGTAGCCAAGCGTACTCTCATAGAACTGTTGTACTGTCACATTGTGGCTACTATGAAGAGTGTCACCGTCATCATCATCTTCAGCCTCCTCATGCTATCATTGTCGCTTCTGCTGCATTTTCCTCGGCTCCTTCTGCCGTTAGTTGTCCAATCGCTCCCTAATGGTGTTTTACGGTGATAATCACGTAAAATCAGCCCTTTCCTTTTCCGGCTTGAGCGGCAACAGCAGCGTCAGCCCCGTTACACCTTTCCTCCCCTCCACATCTCATCTCATACTGGCCACTGCCTCTGAAACGCCGATCGGTCGTCGCCGTCTTCCTCATAGTGGCGAAGTACAGCAGAATAAACAACAATAACGACAACAACAAACAGTCCAGTCGTCACCCAAAGGAAGTCAGCGTCATTGGTCGGACAGCATGCTGCTGGTGTTACCAATGCGTCACTTAGCCCACTGATTACGCTCTGTCTTGGCGTCGTCCACAGAGAAGATCGTGGTTCTCGATGATGATGGGGATGATAACGGCGGCGAAGAAAGAAGATCCTGCCTTTTTTCTCCTCCTTACTAACGCATCGTCTTCGACATTTCAGCTGAAGTCGTAGTGTTAGAGAGGTAGAAGTACTTACTACAATTCTTCGTCGTGGCTCTCTTCGACCTCCTCTCCCGTGATGATGAGCCCTCGCAGGAGCCGGCAACCGGCGTTGAGAAGCGCTGACGTAGCCGCCGGTGGTTCTGCTGTCGCTGGCAATGGCGGGCGCGGTGTGGCTAGCTATCACGCCCGCCAGTTTGCTGTAAGAACTCACTGAGACGGTGCAGTGCAGTGAGCTGCTGTCCTGCAACGCACGACGGCAGAAGGTGTCACTGGGCGCGCGCGGGCCACAGAAAAGCGCCGGAAGTTATTGTGCATGAATTGGGCCCGCATCGCCTGTACGGTGTGTTCGTGCGCGTGAAAATTGGCTTACAGTCTCTATTGGGTGAGCGACCGAGTGTTGATCGCGAGATGCCACTGTGACTATTGTGCATTTACCTGTGCCACTAACGAACAAAGAGACTGTCCGAAATCCTTCAAGGAAAGGTAACTTCATAGAGACACGACCCTCGACAGCAGGGAATGACAGACCGAGCAGAGCCGAACAGAGTGTACCTAGCCCAAGTGACTGCAACCTGTCGTTGAAGGTCTTCGACAAATGCCTGGCAAATTGCGGCGTAATTAAGGATTATTGATCTAAACTGGTTGTGTCATTTATCGAAAGTGGTTTGTTTCCGCCCATGTTGGATATATATCAATAACTGTACATGAGGGCACTGTCAACTGATATTACTTGCAGCGTGCGCAGTTTTAATAAGTTGAAGTCCATGGAAAAGCGCGCGAAGTTCTTCCAAAAAAAGGCAGGAGCATAATATATTTTTTGTTGGCGTACACGTAGCATTTAAAAAACGTTAGCGGAAAAAAGAGGTATTGATCTAGAAAAAAAAACATCGTTAATTCCGCGTGATCAGCTGCTAATAGTTCTTGTCTAATTTATCTTCCGTTAAGAATTTGGGTAAAACATATGGCCAACTTACTTTTGGTCAGTTGACACCAATATATCTTTACCCCAGTCCGTTCAATCTCCAAAAGGGTACACGTGGATGTCGCGATAGATATTTTCGGTATTCGAAATAAGAAGCGTATGCCTGTACTCATGTATATGTTCAAATGTAAGTTTAGAATAAAGCAAATTACGCTTCAGCTATTTACAAAATTTAGTCATTAACAAAATAAGTGTATCCTAGAGCAGAAGCCGACGTGAACGAAGATGTGCTAAAACAGTTTCTCGAATCGGATGCAAACAATGTATTGCAGGAAAGAAGAGGGAACGCCAATGAGGGCAAAATACTGTATAGAGTGTGTTTTTGTCATAACGTTGTTGGCCTTTTGTCTGATCTTAGTATTCGTATGTGGCATATGTGTGCCGTCGTCGAATCAGTTCGACGCGTTATGTGTGATTGCCCCGCGGCTGATGGCTGTTTGACCAATCTCTTCCTACGCTAGATCGATTTTCGCAAGCACACGAAGGCCTGTCTGTTTAGCTCACGTTGTCATATTAACCGAGATAGAAATCAAGAATGTACAATCTATTCACGCAGTTTCGAATATAGCCCATGTACAGGCTGCATTGTAAGATCGTATTCGTTATACAACCCAAATATATTTACAGGCATAATTCATTCACATGCTTGTATAACAAAGACATTGCTTCTGCAAGAAGGCTGTCTTTAAGTTGTAGTGGCACGCATTTTTCGTCGCCGGAAAGCACAGTTGAAAAATGCCATTTCGAAATTTCAAGTGATCGATCCGTATTTACTAACGAACAGTAGCAAAATATTTCAGGGCAGTGTCGGTTTGCCGGTGGGATGTGGAAGATGTTCCTCATGTGGCCCAACTTGTCACTCAATTTAAGGACCAATTTCTCTTTGGTACATGTTTACATGGATTTGGATGCCTCCGAAACCAATTTGAATCTCTTAAATATGTTGCACTATAAGGAACAGAGCATGCTTAGCTTAAAAGGCGCTTGATTAAAAAACAGAAATTCGTCGTAATTCATTTAGCTCTTTTCTACTTTGCTGCACCTTGATTCATCGGTTCTTCTCCCGCGGCAATCGAAGTAACCGTTGGTCGGGCCCATTAGTATGGCAGCGCTAGGTATAGATATGGTATGGCATATCATCTGGGAATAATTAGGCGAGACGCGCCTGTAGGTTGTTTGCCCAGGACTAAATACGTTTTTAACTCGATGCTGAAAAATGTTATTCTCAAAATAGTTTTGGTATCAATTTATGATTTGGAGAGTGAAGACCTGATAGATAGTATTGGTCAAAGTATGTGGCAAAAAAACTGAGAAAGAGTGCGTTGCATAATGGGAAGGACAAATACTGTTTGCATTCAACTATAATAATACGCAATTATGTTACTAATAGGTGTAGTAAATTTAGAAAAAGTGCTACAGAAATTTGTTAGTCCTAACTGTGTCATTTGTATGTGTGGCAATAACAAAAGCATGTAGCAAAAGCTGATAGTTAATGAATTTGGGATAAGGAAAATCCTATATTTATTATATGGACGATATGTTAATGCAATTCAAAAGTTTGTCTACTTGGTCCCCCGGAGACAGCCTATGGATACACTGTAACCTACCTAACCTATGCGGCACATCATATACATCACGTGCCGCATATAGTTTTACAAAAGTTTATTAATAAGAATAGTAAGTTCTTTGAAAAATGTGTTGCCAATTGGTACGAGGAGCATGTCATTTAAGTAATATCTTCTATTGTTAATTTTAACAGCTAACGATCACGGGCCTAGAAATACTCATATCCCGCAAACCATTCAAACTAAGCTAATGAGGAAAAACGGAACCTGTGTCGACGGCCAAATAAGTCTGAGTGGTATTTTGGTATTACGTACTTGGCAAAATGTAACATTTTGATCGTCACCGCCCAGGTCGCTGCGCTTGGCAGGTCGGCCTTTACTGTTGATTGCGCTGCATGCTCTCAATTTCTCATATCGCAGTTTCGACCGCCCAGCGACCAACCGTCAAAACGGCCAGCATTTATTTTAATATTGCCACCATGATTACAACCGCTACTATATGAACAACAACAATAGACAATACTTCGTCGCTCCGGTTCGTAGAGACGTAGCCCGATACCCATAGTGCGCTACATCTATTACGCGAGGTCAGCATGGGCTTCATTTGATGCGGACCTGTTTACACATTCAAATGAAATTCGAAATCTGCCCAGCAGGTCAGCCTGTTTGGCCGTTGTGTTGTGCGGCGCGCTTAATAGGTGGTCAGAGGAAAAGCCCTAACGGACATATCGACGCTCGGTGTAGATAGAGCGTCTTTCTGGTCTCTACGGCTCCTTCTGTACACGTTCACCCAAACCCCAGTGTGCTGGTACATACGACGGTGGCAGTGGCGCTAAACATTAAATTTGGATTTTCTGAAAATTCGATCAAGAATTCTATCCGCCTATGGAACGAGCAGTGAAACAAGCATCACCTGAGAAGAGCGAAATGGAGACATTTCGGGTTTGAGGCAGGCGATTTTGGCTGAACGATTTTTTGGGGAGAGTTCAATGATAAGAGCTGAGTGAAGCAGTGACTGGTAGGCTTGGGAAAAAATAAATCGTGTATTGAATCTGCTGTGTGTTATCGTTCGTGCGGTGATACTCAGCGCAACTCCCTACAATGCTTTTTCGAATAAAGAGTAACACAACGTCACGCAGAGGGGAATATTACAGTCCTCATTTGTTCGCCGCACGAGAACCGACCTCCCCAGTTGTATTGGTCAGATACGGCATATTCTGGCTTGTTCCAGCCAACAATAATGGCGATCTGAGCTAAATTGAAGTTCTGTAATGTCTAGGAGGCTTGGACGCACATGTACACGCTTTATGGAGAACATGATCGGCAGGTGAATTCATTGGCTACACTACATGGTTCTTATTTCGTTTTCGGAGTGTAACACGTTCATTTTCGTTAAAAAAAAATAAGGAAATCATTTTCATCAAGGCTAGAATGAAGGCAGAAAGATAGGAGGAAAATAGTATTCAGGAAGTAACGACACGCACCGAAGTCACCAGCGGAGCGCGCAGTTTTCGGAATGAGCTGCACGAGCATTGTATGTCTGATAGACCCAACCCTGCGATCAGTTGAAAATAGTTACTAGCGTAATATTGATACATGAGTGCTCAAATTTGTTTGCATACCATACGTGTTGGAATTTATTGATATTTATTTAGTTGGATAAATCAGGATATCCTTCATTATTCAGCTATACGTTTTAACTAAACGAATCATACTCGATTGCGCTAAGCGTCATCGTGAAAGCTACATTGATTAGCAGAATAGAAACCGATTTGTGATTTGGGTATACATGTATATGTATATGTATATACATATATGTATACGTATATGATGTGGCAATATTCTATTGCAGGTAATGGCAGACTGATGAAAATAGACATTATTATTAAGCAGCTTTGCACACGCCTTTTTATTAGCAACACAAACAATATGTTTCGTCCCTTCTGTTCTCGCTCCTTTCGCATTTTATCGAGCGTAGAAGACAAAGCTGCTGCCATTGTTTAGCTTTTTTGCTTTTTTCTTTTCGGGTATTGTTCGCTACAATGAGATCCACCGCTACGGTTTGGCTGTTCAACTAATGACCACGATCGAACCATTATTATTTTATTATTATTATTATTATTATTATTATTATTATTATTATTATTATTATTATTATTATTATTATTAGACGATGCTTATTTAGGATTGCTTCACCAGTCGTTGCCACTGATGGTTAAAACGACTAATGGAACCAGAGCATCACATTCACGTTATAGCCTTTAGCCCTAGAGGCCGCGGCAAAAGCTCTCTGGATTGTCTGTTTTCCACTTGATTATATCATGATGACAACGGTAACGCTCCACGTCGCTAAGATTTTCCATGAAATGACGAAAACATTTCTTTCGTTCTTGCATGTGAGCAATATATACGTCCAAAGAAATGGTACGATAAAAATCGCTGCGCAGCAAATATCCAACAGGGTGCCAATTGAAGCTATTCGTAGGCAGTATGGCCAGATAGGTATGTATGTGCTTCATATGCAGGCAGACTGCATATGCTTGCACATTACACACGCTATATGTGTTGGCATTACAACGAGCAAAGTATGTTAATAGTGATACTCATTACCCGGCTGATTGTGATGACGAAAACGAGGTGATGACTCAACGTATTCTCACAGTGACATATAGCATCGTACTTTCGTATTGGCATTTCTTACTAGTCCTTTTCTTTCATCAGCCTGCAGTCACGAACTATTCTGTCTGATAATGGTGGCAGCCTGTTGACCTACCGTTAGTTTCTTTCATTACGCGCATGCGTGCTATTTAAATTCTACCGAACGAGAACCGCACGAAGAGCCGTTCAGAGCTCTGCATTGCCAGAAAAAGTTGGCTACCTTTCGATCTACAATGAGCAGTATGTTGTATTCTAGAAGTAAAAAAGAAATTTGAAATAAGTAGAACAAGCGCTGTTGATTTTGTGATCGGGAAAGTTTCGAATTTCATTTTGCGTTTTTTGGAAAACGCGATTATTTACGTCTGACTTTTTGGCTGCGGCTTCGCCTGTGAAATTATGAACAGTATTCATTGAGCTATTTTGGCTGGTCTATTGAGTTATTGTGGCTGGCGAGCGACTGGTGGCTCGCCGGTAAGCTTACAATAGGACATACAATGGATAAATAATTTTTTTTAAGACTGGTCAGTGGTAATTGAGCTTTGGGGGGAGGGAGACAGTCCTTGAGTGCATGTACCATAATTCTTTACAATTTCTTTTCACTGTGATTGTGCAAATATTATATAGAAAACCGAAAACGCACAATTTACCCAGCAGTTTGTTCGAGTATCTGTGTACAAAGAAATCATGAGTATGGGTATTTATACCAACAGCAATTGGCTGTTCTGAAATCTGCTATCCATCAAGTTAGAGGCAATAGGTGGGATAAGTTCTATTGAAGCTAATATGGCAGAATCTGTTCGGTGTTCCAAATCGTAATAAGCAGGAAAATTAGATGAATTAAGTACTTCGTTACAGTGAAAATACAGGGTAGCCTTTGTCATTTTTGTCAGTATGAGGGTAAGAACCATACTTCTAGATCGGAATTTATATATCAGGTTGAGAATATGACATGCCTCTAAGCCGAAACTGACAATGGCATCCAAACCCCGTCATTAATATGCTGATGGTTTTCTATCTTCCCAAGCTCGCAAAAAACATTTCAAAATCTACGATAACAAAAATTTTTCCTAGATGCTGTTATATTTTGCACCTCTACGTTTATGCAAACCAACTGGGTTCAGACGCCTTTAAATGTCAAAAGCGATATACTAAGCAACATATAAGACTGCAGTTGTTCGATAACCAATAAAGACGAGGCAAAACTTCTGCGAATTGTTGAATAAATTCTAACACGCCAATAGTCTGCCACGCAAAACTGTTCAGAATCAAACTCCTGAGACCGGTCTTAACTTCGGCGCAAAATTCTGCAGGGTATTGGATCCCTCATATTAATATTGCAGACTGCAGGCCGTTCGATTTCACATCTATAGTTTTGATAGAAGAATATTACAATTATACGCTATTTGCAATGAACGGCAGTGACGGCAGTAACTACAGCAATTCAATAGGGCCCAGCATGGGCTGCATTAGTGTTTAACAAGGGCCTAACATTGTCTTGTTGGTGATTTCCGTCTAAAAGCAAAAAGCTAAGACATGCTAGTAAGATGTTGGACGCTATCTGCACTTGAGCTAGTGTTGGATCGGCTGGTGTCACGCCCGGTGTGTTTGGCGTTTCGATCACGCTCGCGTGCTTAATTAAAGAGTGTGCCGCTGTGTGTCGGGTCACCGAGCAACAGATCGCCCGTTAACTGGGAACGGTAGCCACGGAAAGGTAGCCATTATGTCGCGCATCTTAGCTCTTGAAGCTGTCATAAGTTGAAACGGACCGACGACGCTTTGACGTGTGATGCTGCGTTCATATTGTTGCAAAATGTGTAAGAACAACGTAGCGAAGGAATTGTTCCACAGTGGGTTTTAGTATAGTCCCAGACGTGTGCCAAATCATTCTAACCTTATAGAGAAGTTCTTTGTTTAGGTAGGTTCCATATGAATATGCATGCAATCTCCTTCTACCTGTGAATAAAAACACATAACGCTCTGCTCCACCAAAATACGAATAAGTTTAATAATATTATGCAAATTATATTAATCGTTAGGCCCTATCCTTAATGACTTACATCGTATTCCATATCCGTAACGATAGGAAATAGTACCTCGAATTAATTATTACTCCCATAGGCGTTTTCTAGCTCTGGATCAACCATTTGGCGGGACACACTGCGACATCTGTTCTCGGCTGTTTTGGCAAACTGATGGAATCGATGCAATCACGCCATGCACCTCACCTGGAGATTTCGGAAAGTTGATCGCGTTACGCATGAGCTGAAAATCTGCGCGCACAATTCCACCTATGGGTTCACTCGTGACGCCACCATGTTTTGGATGGTTTTTATCGTCCCAGATGGCGTCTTTTTGTTTTTACTCTTGCTTTAGAGCCTGCTATTGTGTTACCTACAGCAACAGCAGCAGCACGGACACATTGTTGTATTGTTTGAAATCCGCCTTAATCGCCACCTCTGGGGCAAACAAAGTTCGCTTTTCGTTATTAGATTGATCATTGTGAAGCATACGTCTTTTCTTTTTTCTTGTCGTTATTGTGAAAACGTCCATACATAAAGCCCAATGCCACCTTATGAATCGATAAATGCTGTAGCTTCTATGGCCTTACCGATCGATGTCAAATAAAACAAGCGCGATGAGTTCACGCATATTCACGCGTGAATTCGTGACGATTCGTTCATATTTTGGATCAATAACGACTGCGGTGATGGCGGCAACAGCTGTGCGTTAGGAGATTGTTGCTGCTATTGTTACCATTGGCTGCCACCTCGATCCAGTCGCAGATGGAGAGCAACTCTATTTTGGTGAAATATCTACTTCCAGCCGGTGTTTGCGACATATGGTCTCTGATCGCTCCGCTCTGCGACCCAATGGACGAGATACGATTGTGGATGCTAAAGTCCCCAATCCAATAATATCAACCGAAAGGGTAAGCTAGGAATTCGTAGCTGATTTACTATTCCGCTGTTGATGGATGTTTAGATGCCTCTAAAGTGTGTTGTCCTCGGAAAAAGGAAGGAAATTTTTGTTTTATAATTAATGCTTGATTCACGCAGAAATGTCAAACTAAGTTTATTGGGCACGCTCTTTATTTTGGATTAGGAATTGGTTTTGGCATTACTTCAGTCACTGCACAGAAAAGGATTCGATTATAGCGTAAACCATGTGAAGCGGCACGAAATGGTTTTTAAAAACAACAGTTGCATTTGCGGTTCGTGTTAGAAGGTGTTAGGTAAGTTTTAGCAAAAACTAAAATATTTTACTCATAGATGCCGTATGACCTTAGCGGCGACAGCTGTGACAGTTGTTACTCAAAAACAACTCAAATTCACAGTAAAGTGGCTTGGTGTCATCAGGTGGCGCCTGAATATGCAACGCGCAACAAATGCGATATCGTATAATATGTTATAGCAATGGCGCTGATGAGAAAGACGTGTAAATCGATAGAAAGGATAAAAACCATTAATGGGCGTCCAACACCGCAAAGTTTTTTTGTAACCGAGATTGAGAGGAACGCCGCCAGTGAGCAAAAAAGTTTTCCTGCTACAAATTTACACTACTGGATGCTTCTCATCCCCAACCTTTTCACATCAATATTAATTAATATTCCTCTACGTGGTGCGTTTTATGTGTGTGTGCATCTGCGTTTGTCTGTCATATATATATATATATATATATAT
>MNPL01001105.1:0-31817 GCA_002081605.1 Tropilaelaps mercedesae | reverse complement strand
GACTACCCCCAGAATACAGGCCCGTGCGGCTCAGCCTGAAGTGACTTGTAGTGACTAAATATTTCCATGATTTTATTGATGGAGTAGTGCGAGGTTCAAGCGTAACCTTTCATAATCTTCTAATGGAGGTTTTTTATGTCCATGTGCGTCGGATTAGAACAAAGAGGTAAGAATTGTGTGGGTGCCCTATTCGTAACGTGGACCGTCAACGTACGTGCATTGCTGCCTAGTGAAACGTGCAAGCTTTCTCGATACAACACCGGCTCGGCGTTGACTAAACGAGGTGTGTCATTATCGTGTTTCGACGTTTCGCCCAAGCGTATCACGCACGCCGATGACTGTGCAGACAAGTATTGTTACAATATCTGTTAACCAGAAGACAGGGACAGGGTCTCCAGCTCTCCGAACAGTGGGCCGGTAACACCGGGTCGGGTCGGTCTGAGTTCCGCACTTCCTGAACCTCAGAAATTTTTCCGAGCTCTGACCCCCAGCGCTAGCCAGAAGGGGCGGCTGAAGGCGGACGCAAGCTGATAGGCCCAGCTAAATAGTCAGTGGGAGCGGGACATATATAAGAATCGAGAGATACGAACTAATCACAGATAACAGCGCTGAACGGGAGCGACTTCGACTTTCGACCAGAGCGTACAGTCGTTGTTGACGCGCCTTCCGGAGGACGTTCACGAGCATATCGGTGACAGTTGCATAGAGGAGTCTCAGCATGAAGTTTGTCATGGTCAGTGAACTATGCTGGCGAATAATTTGACCACGACGAAACGTTCGCGCCATTCATGACACGCTGTTTTTTGTCAATGTGGGCATCGCGGCAAGTTTATGATGCGAGGGATTAGTAGAAACTTGATCACTCAGCCTTGGCTGGACAAGCGTGAATGCTACGGCAGCATTCCCGATTTCAACCGTTGAGCATCCGTTTAGTGTATATTAATAATCATGCGCTGACGTTCATCACTTAATTAGCGGCTCATGTCTCTGAGACTTTTTCCAGACATCAGACGTCATTGGCACCAATCGATCAGCCGTTCTCCAAAAAGTTGCTAACAATATAATATAGGTCAGCGATGTGCTGAGAATTACTTCCCTGAGTAACTATTGACCACGTTGGCATATGATTATGTAACCTAGGGATAGTTCAATGGACGTGCGTTTGCCTCAACTCCGCTCTCTGCAACTAAGCATTAACTGCGTTTTACCAATCTATGTTCAACGCAATCGTTCCAGATCGCCGCTCTGCTTCTTCTAACGGTGGCTACCGGCGTAGTCGAAGCGAAGAAGCTGCTGAAGGGTGGCCTGTTATTGGGCGCTCTTGGACTCGGACTGGGCAGCGGAATCCTTCTGAACCATGGAGGTCATGGTGGAGGCTATGGCGGCGGATACAGTCACTACGGCGGTTACGGCCACGGCTATGGATACTATGGGAAAAGAAGATAAAATGACAATGAGCGATCACAGTCGAGTCAGCAGCAATGGCCATCATCGTCTGGTGTTGCAAATGTATTCCGAAGAAGCTGATGAAATGGGCGAAATCAACTGGTGATCGTGACCTGAAAAAGAGTTGTACTCCGAAGGGTGAGCTCATATATGAAACTCCTGAGTGCCAGAGGCTTCTCGCACTGACTAAACTGGTTGAATTTGCGGGCCATTGCAAATGAACCTTTCATCCTTCCGTGGATACATGCCTGGCTTCCGGTGTGTCAGCCTTAGCTCAGTATAGCTATTAAAAAAGACCAATGTAAATATATCATTCTAACAAATTAAAACCTAGTTTATCGTATTGCTGGATAGCTTTATTGCACTTTTCATAATAAAAAAACGTTACGAACGTCTTACACAGAATATTCGTTTATTGTATGGGATTTATATATAGTTAATATACATTCATGGTAGATATCATAGAATTGTAAAGAAATGGCGATTAAATTAACGTTTGAATATAGTGTATGCACTAATTCTAGACCTGACACAGCCTAAATAGAGTGGGAGAATTTAGATTAGAGTGGGTTCGTAAATCTTACACCAGTCGCTGCTGGTCACTAGCTACATATCAAAGTTTCAGGGCTTTCCAGACCAAATAAGGATCTGAACTGCTCTATAGTCATATTATTATTAATATTATTAGTCCAGTATACTTGCATTTGTGTTAACTTCAAGGCACGTACAAATAGAGGTGGTGCCATATTACCAGATTTGTCAACAACGTGAGCTAACCATATCTACTATATCTCCATTATCCTATGACAAATTTGCTTGCCCGTTGAATCAAAGACCTTATTCGCTATGACAATCGGAGTGGTTTTGTTTCGTAAGCGTAAACTGCTTGATTGTTACGAGACCCTGCATTGTGTTCCTATGTGAGCGACCTTTACTGACAAAATGTTTGAACCGTAGCCATCCTTGCGGCACTTTTAATTCATTCGCTACGTACATCTCGTACAGCAAAGCGGGAAACGTTAACTATATAAACGAAGTATCATTACATCTATATCGCACAACTTTTACAGTAGTCATTGATATCGGACAGGTGTCCTTCCCTGAGGCATCCTTATGCCATCCTTATGGTCCTGCGGCGATGCGCACGTCCCGCCGTTTACCGGTGGGATAGTACGTTAGGCTGATCCTCTTTCCACACCTGACCAATATCATAGAAGATAATCGTGTGTCTCAGCAGTTAAAAGCAATTCAGATGAAAGAAACTGATGAGATCCGACTGCGGAGGGTCCAGAATCTGATGTTTTTCATATTTCAAAGTTTGCTGTGTTTATATATGTCTAATCTTTATTTTAATCTTTGTTACAAAATATAACTAACTGAAGGATGGTGTAACAACGCAGCGAACAGCGTGCTTCGTTTCTTTCAAGTCGTAGAATAAATAAAACGAGCTAATTTATAGATAGCATCATAAAAAAAGCGTAGTTCTGGCCATAGTCCTCGCTGACGCCCAAATTCCACAGTGAATTATATACGTGTTATGATCCGTTTGGTTGGTCTATGAGTTCGATATCAGAATTTCCATACGTATCCCGCGGTGGATCAGTAGCGTCTAAAGAAGATGACGAGTTTCCTCCAGCATTATTGATCTTATCTGAGTTCACTTCAACAGATTGCTTCAGCAGATATTCGAATATACCTGAGGTAGGTCATATTTCTAGCTGAAGTTTGTCTCTGACCTAGGCGAAGAACATAAGCGCCCCGACTGGTTCGTACCTATGCACCAGTCCGAACATCATGAACACATCCACAGATGCAAAGACTGCTGCGAAAGTTCCGTATATATTCTTAATATACGTGTTTACATAATTTTTTTTTTTTTTGCTAAATAACCGGTAAAAGATGTAGGAGCAAATTTAGCTATCTCCTTTGAAAGTCTATGTCAGTAGCGGCCCTCATGGTAGCAACAAACAAGTTGATCATTTATGCGAATACGGCTATATTTGAAGCTTGTATGATATTGGCCAGATTGCGTGTTTCATCATCCAATGCATGGCTTCGTTTCATTCAATAGTGAGTTTTTATGTTTAATTCCACTTTGAGCGGACGCGGTAGGCAAACCTACAAATAAACACGTCACAATTCACACTGACTTGCTATTCGTGCGTTTGGTACATCGACTAGTGCTTCGTGCAACGTTACAGTAGAATACTAAATTGCTATTGTAAACACACACACATGCACGTAGATAAACAAGCGAGAGGATGTCATTCTTGTCGGCAATATGGCTTCGCTGAAATCTTTTACCAACTGAATAACTATATTTAGAGCAAGAATTGCGCTTATTGTGACGAAAAAAGCATTCTGAGAATAAGGCAATCTAGTGCAACGAGAATTAAATCCAGCATTTCAACTAGAAGAAAATAACGAGTCTCCCTGAGTGTTGCTTTTATCAAGCGATTGCATTTGTCGAACAATTAGATTGTGTCATATGAAACCCCGTTTTTGTTGACATTATCACCGTCTGTGATTAGTTTGCCTGCTTGCCAATCCAATCTAACAACTACAATCCCAGAGTAGTTAACCAGTATCAACAACAGTGCCGCGAGGTTATTCATGAGCAACACTCGTTGTAAATGCTTCTAAATAATTTCTACCTAGCACTTACCCCGTTCTGTATTTGTTACGAATTTACGCCCAACCCTGCCCAGCTAGTTCACTCGCAACTTCGCCCTCGCTTCGCGTGCACGTCTCTGTCTGTTTCTTAGTTGGTATCGGTACCCGCGAACGGCGGTCGGGCGATTTACCTGACCCGCAACTAACCCGTAATCAATGAGCTGCGGCACTGACACTCGGTCTCTGATAAGGGTTTAATGAATGCCTAATTGACAAATCTAGCTAAATTCACGCCACTTTCATCGTCAGCAGTTCGGTGCCATTTGCGACGCAACCGGTTAAATACGTCGATTATCGCCGACAGATATTGTCGAACGAATGACTTCCTGAGTTGGCGTTTTCCTCCGAATTTCACTGCATTTTCAGTTTTCGATATTGTCACTTTCTGCTTCGGAGAACGCAGTTGCATGAATAAACTAACGCAGGTATGTGTGCGTGTGGTGTCGAAATTAGATTGTGATATTTTACCTTCACGGGGGTAGGGATCGTATAGATTAATTATGACGAACGAAACATCGACGGTGCCATGTCGCATGACGAGCCTATTTGGGTCATCTTGCCCAAAAGAATGCAGGCATTACGAGGGCCATCCGCTTGTCATGACCGTCAATTCAAGAGACGCGATTGTCCGCTGCAGACATTTTCGCACACTTGATTGAGTGCATTTTATGCCAATGCATAGGCAGCTTACGATCGTTCAGTAGTCATTTCCAGCTCACAACTTCGCCTTCGGAATGAATCCATGAAGCGACGATCAGCCTCTCCTGGTGGAACTGACCGAGTTGGCCCCCGCGGTCTAATGGCGAGACCACATCTATCTTACGAAGCTTCGTTCTGAGTGACCAATATTTATTTGCAGCCAATGTTAACTGGACATCGCCTACTTCTGTCCAACTCATTTTATTAACCACAGTCACAAAGATCGTTTTTGATCTGTACAATATAACATATATGTACAATATAACTGCTCAAGTTAGCCACTGCAATTCGTGAAGCTGTTAGAAACTGTCTGAGTCAGCCGGTCTTTTGGGAGCTCGATCACCACGCCCCCTTCACGTCGTGGGTTTCCGGTGGGATTTCGTGTACGGCGTTCTTGCGGGTCTTTCTCCGCTCGTGGATCTTTCTAATTAAACAGTTGAGTCCTACGGTCGAGTAGTCGAGGACGTTCATGAACGATATACCAACCCAGATGCCGATAAAGCCGCCAAGGTACGAAAACAGCTCGATTTGCTGGTCCGTATGAAAGCCATCAGAAATGCCGTATTCGACAATGTTAGAAGACGCAGATGTCGACGAATGGAACTATTCGAGCAACATTTGACCTGAGTCGCTGAAATGCTTTTGTTTTGACTTTTCGCTTACACTTTGTTGATCAACAATAGCGGGACAGAGCGGGTATCCCCTGCTAATTTGTCAGCCTGGCGTCGAGTAAGGCCACAAGAGCGGGTTAGCAAACTATCATATATAAAAACCTAGATAGGGTCTACTGAAAGCTAATATCCGTTGAAACGTCGGGTCGCGTTTATAATAAGCGACGGTAAAAAATTGTATTGAAACTAAACGCAATCCTCGTGAATGAGACAAAATATGTCAAGAGTCCGACTTCAGCCTTGCGCGTTAAAGATAAACGAACATAGTATGAGGACATTTCACCACGCGACCAACACGTCACCAATACGTTCATTCTCGCTAGAGTGGAAACTCGCCGTAATTGCGAGCTTGCATACCTCGTATTTGGCGCGATGTCTATAGGTAACTTTGTTGAGTGTCCCGAAGATGATTTTAATCCTTGTCAGGTTCATTCGTGCTTCCTTAAAGTTGCTAATCTCCAGTTCTTCAAATCGGGCTTTCTCCTCTTCGAAAAAGAACTGATCAGGCCAAGGGTCGCGGGTCACGGACACCTCGTATTGGTCCTCCCTGGAAATAGGTTAGTGTTCCGTGATATCATTGTATAGGGATGAAGGCACACGCAGACACACGTTATTCGTTCAGCCGTTGAACATGAACAATACGACTACTGTAAGCACTAGTTAACTAGTGAAATAAGGGAGGTGAAATAAGGGAGAAATAAATGAAAAAGCGTATAATCAACCCAATTTTGGCGAACTCACCAGCATTCCTTTTTGCAAAAATGGTTTATACATTTTTCAACTTCATCGAGGACTCGAACCCAGCAACGCGTAACTGAAACGTCGAAAGGCAGAAGCTTGCAGTCATATTCACTATTTTTTTGCCCGAACCTACCCTGTATAATCGACGTCACCAAGACCGGCATAAGTATCATTACTACAATTTACAATACATTAGCAACTCAATCTATGCGTCGTTCGACAGACTCTCGGTGTCCTAAGAGAATGGATAAGAATGTGATCGACGAACTACTCCAATGTCGTGGCTGAATCATTATTCAACGCTCTCACATGTAATATCCTGGTCGCAGAATCTGCGTTTTCCCGATGGCTCCTTATCCCAATCTACCTCGTAGGGCAATGCAATGTCCCTCCGTACACAACGGCACATCAGTAGCGACGCGTTGTAGCCACACTCTCGCTCGCAAAGCTGTGCTCAGTCAACAGGTTGAGCGAAGTACATGATCAATAAATGAACAACAACAGCGTTAACACCGCTTAACCATTAGAACAACACTAACAGCAGCAACAACAATAACAGTACGAAACTGAGAGCTTCTATTCTCCACTATTGGATTTTGAAAAAGCGTTTCCTTTCTGCTAGCTTTAGTTCTGCTGATTCGTGTCCGACAATATGGCATGACAACTTCCCGGAAAAACGACGATAAAACGGGGTCGACGATAGACTCGCCTGGGCTTTCTGGTGAGTTGACGTTCCAACTCTAGTCGACGCAAACGGTCGTAAATAATAACTCTCTATACTCGAATGGTGAATGCAAGTAAACGTTACGTACCGATTTCGTCATCTGCATGATGTATCTGTCACGCCTGACCATATCGTAGTTCTTACAGTCGGTCCAATAAGGGTGCATCAGGCGGCGTGTAATGAGATGTCGCAGGGTGAATGTATGCGCGTAGCCGGACCGCACTGGGATCCCGTTCTCCTGGGGGTCTGGAATCGTCTCGGGATGGTGGAAGACGATCTGAGCACTTGGGATTTCCTTCGTGTTGAGGTACTCTTTCGGCTCAAGGAATAGAGTGAACTCGATGTCTGTAACAGCGACATAATTGTGTGGTACGTAAGCGAAGCAACAAATTCTAGCGAGGGTAACAACCAGCAACGTTGTCCCAAGATCTCCCGAATTTGAATCTCGCGGGCGCGGGGGAAAGGAGACGTTTATCGATGTGTATCGATGTGTATCGATGTGTAGAGTTCCAACTTAATGTGCTGGCCGCAGGATGCGGGATTTTATTTGCTATTAATAAATCCTCGTTACTAAGGACAACGTACCGTCTTTCAAAACGTACCTATCTGCCTCGCTCGCTCCTTTTCGCCCAGTCCAGAGCCCGACCATTCTGCATTATACGCGAAGCAGTTGCTGTACTGGTGATGATAGAAGTGCTCACGGAATCCACCATTTTCCAAAACGACATCACTACGGTAGGCCATACGAACAACGGGCAAAAGCACAAATGAAGTATTGGAACAGACCAGCTCATATATCTAAATACTTACGTGATAGGGAGAAGAAATCATATTCATACACAAAATATAAATGACAGAAGACAGGCACCTAAAGAAGTTTGTGTCGTGCCGGTTGACTGACTAATTGCTGATTAACGTGGAAGCTATGAGTTGACACATTAACGTTTTACGTATCAGTGTCAGACTTGCATCAATGTCCTGGAAATTTTACTTCTAGAAAACGACTGGCGACTCAACCTCAAGGAAGTACTTACACCGTGCCATTAACTGTTTTCTTTGTTTCAAACACCATTGTCTTGAGTTGATGGCCCATCTGGATTTTCAGCGACCGGTTGAGAGTGGACAGGTCATCCTTAAGCAATTCGTGTTACACGGTTAGTTTAGAATGGCTGTGATACACTAGAGCTGTAGCCCTATTTTATGACCTACTACAAGCCGTTGAAGAGTAGTGGATATAGTTTAGACCAGCTTGAAGTAAACCAATTTAAGCTATGAAAATAATTGGTAAAATTAGTAAACACTGAATCAAACGTATATAATGCACACGTCGCTAAACATCGTACGTTGTATGCGAGTAACTATGGGGTAACTAATAAAGTTAGCTCAGAAGCGTTATTTTTCTATGGAGAATTGAGCAGTTATATTAAAGAAAATCACAAGTGAAGTGAGTTTGCCATATGCAGTCTCCAACGGGAAGGTAGAAGTGTTGGCTTTTTTGTGATAACCATGCTTCCGCTGAACGTTACACTTCAAACTTGTGGTGATTCAGACTGGCATACCTTTCCTCCAGAGAGCATTAAAATGATGTATTTTTGTAAAGTTTTTTAAGGATGCTGAGTTTTTTTTAAGGCGACACAAGAGACAACAACATTATTTAGTGTTACACGCATATGTAGTAGATCTCAGTAGTTTGTTGTGCTGACCAAGCCTATTACTACACTGGGCCTTCAATAAAGCCGCTGAATAACAGCTTGAACTGCAAACGTGCGGCTGATGGGCCTTAACGGTAAACCTACATTGGCTAAAAATGCGGTATCCATGCCAACGCAGTTAGAATCGTCCAGCCCTTTGAATTTGCAAAATTCGGTTAAACGAATCCTGAAATCATGACATTATTTGATATTAGCTAATGAATCTCACAGCCTTCCCTCAAGCAACCAGTTCTATATAGGCTGGCATGAATAATTATAAATAAAGGCGGTTTAAGCCTATGTTGGTCTTCTCCATATGAAAATTAAGCCAGTGAACCTAACGTTTGGTAAAGATAAATGTTTGTTCCTAATTATCTAGACCTTGCTGCAGGATGATTCTCCGTAACTGTTTTTTATTTTTAGGGTAGCTCACTTTACTTTCTGTAAGCGTATCCTTATACCTAGCTCTATAGCCATACGACTACTATGTTTTCGCAATAACGGCTAGTACATAGAAACACTTTGAGGCCTAGACAGTTGATCATAGTATCGATAGTAATTGTACCGGTTCATATTGCACACAGTCACCGCCGGAAATTGTAGTTCGTCCGTCTTCTCTGTTTCGATGTCAATAATAGTCGGAAACCTGCGCATCAAAAACGTTAAGCACAATTCATGTCCTATAAGCAGCATAATAATTGGACTATGACTTTAATCGAAAAAAGTATGCGCCAAAAGCTCGGAATATGCAAAAACCTATCAGGTTCTCATGTTGAGTTATAAAGGCGAGACAATTTGAGGCCTGACTCTCGTAGTGACCTCGCGGATTTCGTGAAACAGCAACCTTTACGAAATCTTTGCCCACCTCCAAAATATTTCGAGGAAAGTAAACACCTGCCCGAGGCATCCGGTCACACATGCTAGAACGACGAATATCCAAATGATTCGTGATATGAGGGCTTTCTTTTTAGCTGCCAACTCGACAAGATGACGCGCCGTTGCGGACGCAGTACTGCGGCGTGAAATTGGCCTGGGTGTAGCCATCGTCAGTACTGAACCGATCTCCTGCAATATATTTACAACTATTTTTTATTGACATTGTTTTTTTCTATGAAGTTTCATTTGCATATATGAGGTCCATGAGACGAAATATGTAATTTCGTTCCATGCTAGAATATTCGGCGCCAAATTTTCTACAGAGTGAATGAATTCTAGACGACAAAATTTTATAAAATTTGATTGACTTGATAAAATTTTATATAAAATTGACTTCGCATTTATTAATTTTTTAACGAAGTTGTTTGTTGCTATTTTTAGTCAATACATAGATTATGGGCGCATCCCAGAGATTGATGTTAGCACACGCACGATTCTGACTTTTATTCTTGATTTATATGCTTTTTTCGTACAGCGATGCAATAGCGTTTTACAAAGGTAGATAGAACCGTCATGAAATTTGCGACAGTTAGCAAAAACATTTAACGGATCTTCACTTGGACCTGCCTCGTAACTGGTTAGGATTTTTCAGTGTCATATATATTCGCCTTTCTCGTCCGTGAGCATCACCTACCTTGATGGCTCCGTTGTTTTTCGGTGGATGAGCCGACTTCACTGGAGACACTCTATACATCCTCAGCGGACGCTGACGCAGGTTTGCTTTGCCTGTGTGGCTGGAGCCCTTGCTCGCCAACCGACGTTCCGAGAGGACCTCGACGCGCTAGACAACGTCGCCATAACGCCATACATGTTCATAACACAAAAACTAACTCGGATCTTGTCGGCCGTTCATCCTACTAAAACCGTCGTATAGATATTGTTCCCGTGATCGAAGGACGACCAGAGTTCGTGATTGTCGACCATTTTTCATAAGCACAATGTAACCTAACGATAACGGCGTCTTCGATCGGTGGTGTCTTCAAAATAAACCATTGTCGAAGTTCCGCGTAAGCTTTAGTAGCGTACCGATTGTAAGATGCCAGTAAGAAGAATAACGAAGTGAACGATTTAATGAGTCGCAATTCTAGCGTGTTTTTTTTGCTGATGTTCTGAGCTAGTGAACCACGCTAGACGTAGTGTGGAAGAGTTGCGATTTTCTCCATTAAATAAGATCGCAACTGGCTTGAATAATTGAATATGTCATGAAGTTTTGCAGAAGCTGCAGACATAGCGGCATTCGTACACCTCACCGTGAGATCTAATAACAAAATTGCCACGGGTTGAGCTTAAATTTAAGAGTCAACATGTAAAAGTGCACAACGTGATACTATGTTGGGGCGAAAATAACATGGTTAAAGCAAGTTGCTAAAGGACAGGAATAACTTACTGATTTTCATTGCTGCGGTTTTCCTAAACAAAAACAACTCTACTGTATTACGATCAATAAGCTGTTGTTTTGATGACGTCCCTGCTTTAAGTATTCATTGTATTCTATTCAATCTATTGTATATGTCCGTTTGTACGTTTGTATATGCAGGGAGCACAGAGACAAATTCACTAATGCAAGTTCATCATTATCTGAGTAAAAACCAACCACTGTCGTTATCGCATTATTACAATCAACTTCTATATCTACACACACGTGGAAGGGCGCATCTAAGCTAGCCTAATTTCGCATTAAGAGCTACCTAACCGTTACGAAATTCGTTTAACTATGACATAATCTTGATCAGGAACGAATGCCATCTCTGGTGGTCGACCCCAGCTGAACGATATATAAAATTCCGATGCCCCTGCACATCCGTTTGCTTCTATCAGTTCCGTAAATGGCCACACCTTGCCACTGAACATTCAAAATAGTTTAATCTGCATCATCACTTTTCCCAGTGTTTGTTGCTTCTGATACCGAGATCTTCTCCGGCAAGACGCTGCAACCTTCCCTGGACGCGTACGGCCGTAATCTTCCAATTCGCCGTTAGGTTTACTAGCAACTACACATCTATACATGTAAATGGTAGGCGAAACAAAGTAGAAACGACAACTCATTTCCATCTATCAGCAGCATTGATCTATTTAGTTGACCCGTCAACATCTATCGAAATCAGGGAATTCCTACGTACCGGCTACAGTGGGGCATGGCAGTGAGATATCGTGCTACAGTCCATATGTGCCGTAAGCCACGAACTTCACGAACGCTCGCTCCGACACCGAACGAAAGGAATCAATGAGATAACCAATCGCGATGTAACTGGGCTACAACGGCCACAGCGAAGATCCGCCAGTATCATGCGCTTATTCTTTCACTTCGTTAGTACCACCCTGATCCGTCGGTGGCTTATCGGCAATGTTTAGCGGTTGATCCATTCGCCTGGCCATATGAACATAGCCAAAGCCAAGGAAAAGCCAGCCAGCTCGTATAGGCTGGGTACAGCAGAACTACTCACTACGGGCGACAGAAGTCGAGCCCCGCTTCGAGGAGAGGGATACCCCGATGGGGTGTGAACGGAAGGTAAGGTTTGCACAGGGAGGCGAACGGACCTTTGGCAATTGTATGCCAATTACTTCATCATGTTCATGTACAGCGTACGTGACCGTACTGAAGCGTCTATACGAAATCGCGTGTATCTCTACTGGCTATGACCCTGCTGTCGGAACCTTCCAGTGTTGGCAGCCAGGCGAGGTACGAACCCGAGCCGGCGTCAACAACTACCGCTAGCTCAGTACGTGTGATAGCGGACATACGCCACGGTTTCCAGCTTGTGCGGTACGCCGCTGTATACACGACACACGTCGATTACAGCCGTATTCAGACCCGGGCCGAACAGGGGAGAAGGAACCTCTTCCCAAATCCATCAGCGTCCATATTGCATATTCTCATCCATTTCAGTGCATCTTCTCCCTCCCCGCCCTCACTCGATGTGCCACCTAAACGCCAGCTACGCCACGATGCGCGATTCTCGACAGTTTCCTCGTATAAAAGCGGCCCGCCGACGGAGCTCGGAACATCGTCGTCAGTGAAAGTGCAGTGCAGTCGTAGCTGTTCGTTGGTTCTCGTTTCGTGTCGTTGAACACTCGTACAACACGGCCTTCGTCTGCCCGGTATTTATTGGACAGTTTAGCTTGACCCGGCCTGTCATTGTGGATTTCGGTGCTCGTCGTCCTAGTTTACCAAGTGTAAGTGGCTACGAGTCGTGAAGCTGTTGGGTATCCTCAACATGCTAGCATTCACCACCATCTGTGGCTTGCTGGGAGTGGTGTCCGCTGGAGGTATCGGAGGTGGCGGACAAAGCCTGATCGGGGAGCATGGACCCGGTCCTATTGTTCAAGGACCCCCCATCTTCCTCAAACCCGGTCTTGGTGGAATCGGCCACGGAGGTAGTTACGGAGGTGGACCTCTCGGCGCGCCGATCCTGCTCAAGGGTGGCATTCACGGAGGTGGATTAGGCCCGGGTATCGGCAGTCACGTAGGAGGGACAATCCTCCTCAAAGGTGGTCATGGACCAATTATTAACCGCGGTCCACCCATCATTCTTAAGGGAGGAGGTTACGCCGATCTCGGTGGAGGAAGCGGTCTGGGTGGAATTGGGCATGGTCCAGTAATACAAGGACCACCCATTTTGCTCAAAGGCGCTCACGGAATTGGACATTCGGGTGGAGGTACTGGCCATGGTCAGATCATTTCATTCTCACCTCTGCCACTAAAGGGAGGACATGCGGGCGAAGTCGGCAGAATAGGTCACGGGACCATCACTCAAGGCGCTCCCATTCTCATTAAGGGCTCCGTCGGCGGAGGAATTGGAGCGCCGACTGGTCATGGAGCAGCCCTTATTCAAGGTCCTCCGATCATCCTCAAAGGAGAACCCGGTGCTCACGGTGGTGGAATCGTGAAGGGACTCGGTCCAATTCTGCTAAAGGGAAGCCACCTCGGAGGCGCAGCAGGGCATGAACAGCACGCGGTCTCCGGGCCGTCCTACCTCATCACGACTGTGCATCACGTGCAGAAGGTCTCGGCAGGGGGCAAACTCATCGCATCATTCCCTGGGCATGGTGGGGCTCTTGGGAAAACCTGGTAGATGCTGTAATGAACGAAGCAGAGGAAGTCCGTATGCATCGAGTTCGTAAGAACAACTGTGTTGCTAACAGCCATGTTGAGAGGTGGAATCTATGGAAATGACTAGGAGGCCAAAGAACCTAGCATTCAGCTAGTACAGTTCGATATCAACTCGTAGATGGGTGATTTTGTACTTCGTATTTATATGTGCAAACGAAACCTGGTGAGATTGTCAGAAAATGTGAAACGTGTATAGTAATAAACTATCTGTGATAGAATTGGGTGATGGTTCTGAATCAGCGAATATAATACATCTAGAGATTGTTATAGTTCTCTTTGAATGAGAGAATGGAGTTTGTGGAATTGGTTTTCACTACCGAAATGGATTAACCCACACAGATTCAAACAAAGTCATCTCGATTCTTGGGCTGATTACATGTAGCACTAAGAGTTGAGAGAAATTGAAGCAACGGCTGAAGATATTTAGCACGTTTCAGAGGTCACCGCAGTATGTTAACACGAACAAAAGCTTCTCGTCCACCTGTATTATTATTATTATTATCTGTTTTGTATTAATATTACAATTAGTGTTTTATTGTTTTTATTTTGAGGTGATTTTATTGCCTAAGTGCGAGAAATCGCATAAAAAGTAGAAGGATGTCACCTACCTTTGGAAGACGATAGCATTTTTCCGGAACAGGGCGTACACTAATTACGGGAGATAATGAACATCACAAATTCACAGGCAACAAGACCAATTAGAGTATAGGTACGTCCGTATTGAATACAACGGGCATTTACCTCGGCTGACATTTCGTTCACAGTTGAAAGATATGCATTTATCATGCGGTGAAAGCAGGGACTGAAACGTTGGGACACGATTCGGAAACTTGCAAGGCAATAATGGTACGTGGCGTGATATTGACTTCCTCTTTGTATTACTAAATAAGGATCCTTGTATTGTAGTCATTGCCGACGTCACCTTCAAACCCACTTGCCTCAGTAAGTACGCCAGATTGCCAGAATGAGTGTGTTTGGAGCCACTGTGTTTCATATCTGTGAATACCATTTCGCACAATATCAACTGTCTCCTAACAAAAACGAAGCTCGTACAAACGTGACGACCAAAGCGGTAATTTATTTTTACCATCATATCATTACTGCATGAATACAAATGGTCGACGTTTTCTAATTCGTACAATATCATCACTCATAGCGTCATTTCATCGCGGTCCCAAAAATATATCTTGTTATATCACTCAAGTCTAAGCAGTAGCGGTTCTTCTACAAGTATTTAAATTTCGTCCTGTTACAATGCCATCTTCAGCACCTTCATAATCATAATAGTCCTCATTATCACTGTTATTATTGCTATTACCATTTTGTTCTTTAAACTCTGTTTCTGTAGCTAACTACATAAACTGCATCCATCCTAGTCAGATTCCTTATTATTATTATAATTATGACTTATTTTGCTAATATCGGAATTTAACCTGCGGTCACCTAAACACTCGTGCAATACCAACAAATGAAGTCACTTGCGTCAGCTTCAATTAAGCTCGATGCAATTGGACGCGATGTCATGGTGCTTCACAACGGATACATAAACAATTCCACACCCAAACCAGCGAGCACGATTACGTATTAATGTGTGTCCACACATTACTAACACAGTCAAATCTGTTCACTCAGGTTTGTCGCAAACTCAGTTTTTTCTCACTGACGTAGGAAGCCTGTTCGGTTGTTGTACTGTCCACTCGAGCAGTGCCAGTAAACAAAACGACCCTCATTTACCATCACATCTTCTCTACCGACCACTTTCTGTCACAATACTTGAACTGGAACTATGCACTAATACGCCTCTTAATGCAGATCTCGTTCGATATTTTCTGCCCAATGGAAAACGGCCCCTTTACGCTGTCCTTTAATACGCGCACAAATGTAATGCTAGCATGGCTATTCCTCACGAGTGACTTCGATCCGTATCCCCAGTCAGAATTTGCAGGAAATTAACGCAGACCAATGAGAGGTAATTGGCAAAAGCATTTGTAGTATGAGCCGAAGAAGGACGGCGGCCTTCGAAATTATCTCCGTTCGCATGATTGTTGTTGTTGTTACTTGACTCGTGAGAAGTAACTGCCAGCGAAGCAAAATCATCCGGTTCCTCAGGAGCAATCGTATGCCACGATAATCACACGTCACTAACAGGGCCGTACTTACGTGACTTCATGACTAACTTCAGGCATACCAACATTGTACCTCAAAAAACAGGCTCTTACATTGCAGAGTGAGCTGTTGAGAGAAAGCTGGCCAGTAAATGTTGGCGTAGTAACAAAACAAAAAATGTATGTGTCGTTCGACGTGAATATTGAACATAAATTTTCCTGACTGACGTTACAAATATATTTGTTCCACGGGTTATATACTTACAAGCTACAAGTATGACGGCACGGTACGCGTTGTGGACAACCAGTGTACAAATTTTCGCATGAAATTAGTTTTCGGCCAGCTGAAGCAAAATATCTGCACGTCGATTGGTCGTGCGGTCGAATCTATCCATCAGAATAAAAACATGTTCAACTTCTACTCATCGTAGCGAATACGAGCCGCACAAGTTCAAATCTAGATGATAGATGAACTCACATCAGCTGAGCGTCGTCTTCACTTGTTGATGTGTGAAATGCGCTGTCACATGCATACGTCCACAGATTTCTGGACGGCGACAATCGTCGAAAATTGCTAAGAAGTTCAATTCTAGGCGAAATACACCCACAACTCAATGATTTGCCTATTGGCTGTGAGACATCCACTCAAGTGTTAGCGACACACTTTGATACAAAGATGCATGCGTCTGTGGCGTTCTCCTCAAAGGCTCCTCACTCTGTGGTCGTGACAATCGTATGCCGCCTCTCCTAGACATGCAACAGGAACTTCGTATACCGGCTCGTATGAACCCAACGCTGCAACGCTAGTAACTACAACTGTACTTCGCAATGTCACATTTCCGCAATGCGTATTACATCAACCACAATTGGCGTGATAACCCACGATCTCGATGGGAACCTCTAATTTAGACTAGGGGCGACGACCGCCTCCGACATAATCGTATCGTCCTGAAACTGTTTCCCTGTTCAATAACGGTTGCAGTCACACCGACAGTCGCTTCGTCTCCTGGACGACGCACGTGTTGCTGCTCAATCTGTTCACGTTTTGCGTACAGGACACGCATGTCAACTTGAGCTAGAACAGACATTCGAATCCCACCGCCGCGATTACTGGTCGGAAGTTCATCGCGCGTACACGAGCCGTCATAAGATCGGGACTCTGCAGCAGACTCCCGAAGACGAGAACGTCAAAACTAGAGCGTAGTGTCAGTTTCTAATAGTGAGTGTAACTAGTGGACATGTACTCCTTCGTCTCTATATACATGAGCGTGCTTTCTGTACTGTCCTCTGCGAAGGACAACGCTACAGTGCAATTGTCCCGTCTCTATGCCGCGGCTACCTAAGTCCACCGTTTGAGCTTCAACTGTCTTTGGCGTTGAAATGTTGCAAGCACAGCATCTGTCTGTCTCACAGCGTCGTAGCTTTCGCCTGCCTAGATAACCGTGCGCTAGATCATATACAATGACATCGAATACAGGTTAGGTAGTTCAGGATATGTTCAGGATACACTCCGCTAACGCATCACACAGGAAGAAAAACGTTGCCTGGGCGTTAGTGTTAGTTCCAACAGGTTTGACCAGACCCATAGCGGGAGTCTTCACGCATTCTAGTCATACTGTTAACTTCATGCTACAACAATCGTACAGGTCAAAACTGAGCTTTTTAACGGTGCACCAAAATAGTGATGATCTGAGCAAAAGTGATGGCTTTGTTCGCGTATGCCGCTTATCGGGCACAGGCTTTGTTGCTTGCTTTCGTTTCGTTAGTGACCTTTCGTTAGAGTCGCAGAAGGAGACATTCCAACATGGCCGACTGCAGAAGAGCTAGGTTCAGTTAAAACGGGTTACAGTGTCATAGAGTTGGGCAAGAAGACGGCCTTAGGCTGGGCGCGTGAAGACGTCAGGGTCGGCGGATGTACACACGCAGACGAGAAGGTGGTTGCCGTTCAGGCGTTCTGATAGGAGGACAATGGATAATCTTCGTCGCTGGGGTCTGACTGGACCGACGCCGAGTTGGGTCCAGTTCCAGACGGCACGGGGGTGGATGTCGTTGCCTGGGTGTCCGTATCGAAGTTGTCCGCCACGCTAATCACCGGACGGTACTGGAACATTACATAGAACACAACACGCACACACGAAGGCCAACAACGAATGCAGAAAAGTCGATTTTCGTCTCGGCAATTGATTGGCGTCAGATATTGTTGGTCACCTGCCCTCCCTCCGTTCCGATTTATTGGCGGTGGGGTGACACGGGGTGGGGTTCAATTTTATCACAACAACTATCAGGCAAGTAAGCACGAACGAACAACAGTCAGATTCACGAGTTACCGAGCGGTTCTGTTTGAAATCACGAGTCGACTTACGAAACAGCTTCGCGATTGGCTGTCACGTCTCGAAGAGTATCATCATGCATTTGCAGCAGGCAAATATAGACTACAAAAAACCCGCGTCGATGGCGCACCACTTTGCCGTCAAGCTCTCGGCAGGAGTGGGGAGGGCGTAGGCCATCATCACCAGTTAGCGAAAGATGAACTATCGTAGGCGATGTAGAGTGACGATCACGCAGGAGGACCCAGCCTATTGATTGTGAAGAGCAGGCAGGAACAGGCGTCATTATTATATGTCCCTAGGCAACGAAATAGAAAAGAAAACGTCCGAAAGGGCTGCATGGGTGTTATCGGGCTGTCGTAGGAAGATGAGGCGGAATCTTCAGCGATTCCTCCATGCCATCACCGTATTCGTCGACGGCGTATGGTGCCGCTATAGGACACTGTATAGATTAATCACCTCACGATTTGGTCAGCCGATGGGGTGGGAACAAACCGCCAGTGGCGATTGCGGGTTTATACTCGTATCAAAACGCTACTCAGTACAAAAACCTCCCACACCGGATATGTCGAAGCTCCGACCGATCTATGGTTTTCCTCCAGGCTCGCCATCGTCATCGCTGGCGCCCAGACGTAAAGTCGGAGAGGTCAGAGGGGTCTCCCGTATACTCCCGTACTGGCTTTCGTCTGTGGCGCTCTCGTAGTCTTCGCCGCTTATTGTCATGGTGCTGGTTTGGTGATTGTACGTGACTAGGGAAAGATCCGTCGGACTTGTATTGAAAATTTGGCCCGCAATCGGCTGCATATCCGGCGACGACGCATGCATCCGCTTCATCGGCTTGAGCAGCGCTTGCGGCAGGGAGTTGTCGCTCCGCCAGGATTTGAGGGAGTTTTTGATCGATCCGTTGAATCGGCGGAGTGATTCGCGCCAGTTACGCTGCACCCGACCTCGTCCGCTCTTCGTGGGGAGGGTGGCCGTTTTCGAGCTGCTCGCGCTTACGCCGTGCGGCTGTAGGCGAAACATTTGTGGCAAAATATGGTCAGTTGTAGTCAATATGAAGCTCAATGGGGGGCGGCGGAGCGGACATCGATAATAGAGCCCAACAACAAGAGCCACAAACAGAGTCAGCAGTAGGGAGAACAAGCCGTACATATCGTAAGCAAAACATCTGACAGGCCAGCACCAGACATACGTCCAATGGGAAATATACAGTGGACGACGGGTATCAACTGGCAAGAAGATTAGCAGCCAAAAGTCATGGGACAGAACGCGGCCAAATCGACAAAATACGATAATAGGCGGATAGATTTAAGAAGTGGTAGAATTCGCGGACAAGCGGTCAATTTTCAGCCTAACTTCCAGACGAACCTCTGACTACATCGTAGTTACTGTGGGGTGAAGCTCAAATGGTTCCTTAATCGGGAAGGCAGCCGACCGCCTTCACCGACGGAATACACCGACTCGACCTCCATGTTCCTAAGACGCGATGGCGACTTGGAAGATATTCTTATTTTTATTTTATTGCCCCGAGTCGACGTACCTTTTTTGCGATAATCACAGACAAGCACGCGCATGCACATTAGAGCTGGAAATGAGGTTTGATTTCAACGTGGTAACAGGAAAGAACTCTGAAGGAGAAGTTCTCGGTACTCGTACAAAAGTGCGATAAAATATCGGGTTCAAAAACTCTATAAGTGCTACGAAGAGTTACATGCAGACATGCACAGCGACCTAACACAGATAATAGAAGCAAAACAAACACCGTGCAATTAAGCATGCCGTTAGCTTTGCCGGTGAGGCTGTCGTCAATTTCGTGTGCTGGAAAAACGTCGCAAAACCGATATGAATAATCAAAGCTATTGCGGTCGACACGTAAGCCTTGCGACGATCTGGCAACGTGTATATATTCGGTGCTGTTTCCTGCAATCTACAGTTAACATGACTCATTTCCAGGATGTACCTATGCACCAGTGCAATATGCATGTTTCGCTTTCCTTCTATCTCTACTCGTCTTAACTTGAAACACGTTAAGACGAAGAAGAAGAAGTTTTTCGGACAACGTTTGCCATTCATAGGGGTGCCATGCTACGCGTTGCTGAAACACATTTAGGCTACGCGAGTGCGGCGCTAAAATACAAACATAGGCGTGAATAAACAGTCAGCAATAAATACCGCCCTCCGTCGAGGGCCATCACAAAACTATACGCCAGCTAACCGCAATGACCAACATAGGTTGAATCAGAACACCATGGGGAGAGTGGACCAGCCAGTCCGCCTGGTCAAATATAATGAATTCGGAACAGGAAGCGTCCTCAGGCCGTCGAGAATTCTGTGACTAAAGTTTCTCCTTGAAAAACATATTACAGCGTAATACGTCGTCAAACAGACCAACTGTCGTGCTATATCAGCTCGTCATAATTACAACGGAGGCATTTTATGTGTCCGTTCTTTTTACCTTTCATTTTTTTGAACCTTTGATTGTTTTTGGCGAAACATTTCTGACGATTACATAAAAATGAGCACGACTACCCGTGTAGTGGAAGCCGTTCCCAGCTTTGGTCAGGTTCATCAGAATCAATCCAGCCCGCTGTCCCTCGTAAAACTAATCGCAGAATCTACCGACTGTATTGGCAAGCATAACAGCAAGAAGGATAGCAATAAAGAAGAAGCAGGGGTGAGCGCGAAGTTCTGTTGTTCGATTGGTCGCATTTAAATGATATCTAATTTAGCAAGAACAATAGTGAAAGAAAGGGCGAGAGATAGAGAAAATTGTTTATGTCACCACGTCTGAGTTATTGGTTCACTAATACGGCTAGTGTCCCTTGTGAAATTAATGGCATTCGCATTTGTCAGTGCCCCCATGGGGCGGCGAAGCGCGGCTTTGAGACAATCCGTGACCCTCGTGGGCAGTCTCTCCAGCACATTTACCTCACCATCCGTGTCGAAATCAGCGGCCACACAACACCGCGAGGTGAGGATGACAATTCCCAGAAAAAACGATACAGCGCATAGCCATGAGAAGGTCTCGGCTACAGAGCAGAGGGTCCCGACCTGATCTATAAATGTAGTTGCGTTCACCGCTGGATGATTCGATAGCTTGAAACGAAGGCAGCTGTTCCGGGTGAACGAACGAAACAAAAAATCATTGGCCATTAAAACCGGCTAAATTAAAACACGAATTAGGTAAAGAGGACCACATTGTACGACCATGTTATATGGATGATTCTGACGAATGGTGAAAACATACTAGCGAGTAACGGACCGCAGACAGGTTTCAAATGAGAAGGCTCCACGACAGAAGATATATGTACGTATATATTGAACATGAGAGAAACAATAATTTCTATTAATGATACTTTGAAGACTGTAATTCCACATATTGACAGACACCGTACAAATGCCACGACGTAATAATGCTATACGCTAGTTACCTCATCTAAATAATCGCCAATAGTAATAAGTGGAAACGGTATTATGGTGTTTAGTTTATATTCTTACTTGAACTTCGAGGACTGCAGTGTAAGGGATTCATTGAACGCAGTGATGCCTTTAGAAATAAATGAAGAACTGACGATGCAGAGTAGAAAGAGGACAGTTGTAAAGAATATCGAAGGAACGACCAACTTCCAGGCCTGGATTATCCTGAAATCGTAAAATACCACCAACATGCAACGAGAAAGCCAGAACAGTTTTAGTTGACCTGTTTATACCATCACATGCGCTTGTAAATCCAACGTACTATCGGCCTGAAGTCGTAAAAACTAGTAAACACTCACTAGGAAACGAAACTAACAGTTCTTTATGATAGTAACCAAATTCACGCCGTTTCTGCCACCCTTACGTTTCATCGGGACGAGTTTTGGCGTCAACGGTGCATGCGATGAAAAACCAACACCCGATAATCGAGTAGACCACGGAGCAGATGACATCGAAGTAGACGAACTTACACGTATACTCACTCATCCGTTCCAGGCTTAGGGAACAGTTTTGCGAATTATCTTTATCTATAGACAGAGAACAGTCAACGATAATCAGTACAGGTACTTGCTCTGTTAGAAGAAACTTGAACCATCTAAAATAAGCTTTTATGCCTGTTCTTGTTTTTCGCATCAAGAGCGATTGGCATTTGACAACCGCGATTCTGATTCTCACCATGGAACGTTCGCAGTCTATGGCGCTGTATTGGGTCGTTGTCTTTAGCTCGAGCTTTGTTGTATGTAATGGCGGTAAGCTTGAAAACTCTAGTGCCAACATCTTCATGTTTATTATTTTAAGTCTCAACTGCTCTGCACATACAGATAGCAATTACATACAGATATCATACAGATAGGATTTCTCGTGTGGCCATCGAAGTAGGTAAAGGGCGCCAGCATCGGCGGTGAAGGTGAGCAATTACGACGGTAATGTCATTGATCGTAATAGTGCATATTAAAACGAATCAATATAAAATGGTACTACTGTCAATCACGCATTTGGCAGTACAGAAAAATGGTCATTTACATATAGGCACCTGCATTAATAAGTAGAGCATTGCTTTTATTAACTAATACAATAGACGCTCAAGATACTCCAGTAACAAGCTCTTGAATCTTCACCGACTAGCCAGCCATTTTTTCGGTTACGAATTTTAGCCATACAATCAACTCTCCACTTAGTGAAATCATCCAATTCCCTTTACAGCTCACCTGCCACAACAACCGTAGCATTCAGGATGCACGACGCCATGTCGTTGTCGAAGAGGGCGTTGACACCTTTGTATCCGATCAGAGTGCCAATAGAACAGGCCAATGAGGTGAGATAAAGACAGATCTGTACCATCCGCCAGCACGTTGCCTGCCGTAACGGGGGCATCGGTGTCGATAGCTGAGCCATTTCTGCCGTCTAACACTGCCCTGTCAGAGTAAAGCAGAAATTGAAATAATGATCCATCCGTAGCCCCGTAGAGAAGAGAAGCAACATCGGAAACAGCTCAATGACAATTGTTATTGGGACTTTGCCATTTTGGCTTGAGCAAACTAAACCTAGGGTTGTATTCGGCTTATTACACCGATAGAAGACATTGCCCCTAAACAGCTCCACACCGGCTTGGCAAAATTCGTCGCCACTTTCACGACATTTTTCTAGGCATACGTAGAAAGGTGGGTTTTATGACTGGATCGAAATTTTGACGAATAAAGGCATTAATGTTTATTTGTGCATTTCTTAGCTGAAGCAAAGCTCGGACGAATTTCCAGGATATTCAAACTACAGTCTGTACTATAATAGCTTTAATTGTGCCACCATGACAGAGGAAATCTAAGCGTAGAGCCCGCTTCTATCCGTCAAACCATTAATAGCTTTGCTTTCACTGTGGCTTACAAATACCAACAAGTTGTCAACGTGACACAGCTGTGTCACAGTCGTGACGGCACGTTTGTCCACAACTTCCCTGACGTGGTGCAGTACCGCCCACAAGATCGGAGCGGAAAACTTAATGTTAGCAATTGCGCCTGTTAACGTACGGCTTTCCTCTTTGAGAATAAAGCGTATCAAAAATTATGTCATCACACGTCTTAGAGTGAACAATCGCACAAATAATAGGAATAATATGAGCAGCTTATATTGATCAAACCGTTTATTAAACAGAATAGTTGAGACTAGCAGAGCTGCACGCAGTAATACTTCTTTCGCTGCTTTTTAAATACGCTAATAAGCTGTTGACACTGATGTAAGGACCGTGACACGAACTCATAATCCCAACGAGAAACATGCATATATCACTTCTACTTCTTGTGATTGTAGTATATGTAATGTAGTGCACAGTGTTCTATTCCATGTACCGGAGTTACTAGCTAGCTGCCATTCGAAAGGGATCACTTAATAAGAGGGCCTATTTAATCAACTTTGATTCCCATGAAAAAGTCATCTGGATGCTCTCCATGGATAACACAACAGCTGGCTCATTCCGTGCCTAATACACACTCCGATTTGCCTCTAGTGCTTCATCAATCTGTATCGCTGTAACATTATGTCGTCCGCATTGAAATGCATCGGCAGCGACAATCTCCACGTTACGAACGCGACGTCGTCGTAGCCTCTTGATCGAATTGCTGACTGGCATCAGCAGTTAAACAAAACTCCGTAAGCAGGAACCAAACGAACGCCAGTGCATGTGCCACCTGCAAACCAAAGCAGGGAAGCGCGCAGCGATAGGGTTCTGTCAACAGGGACCGATGGAACTAAATTTCAACAAACCAAATCACATGATCACGCAGAATCCGACGAATCGCTTTACTCGTCCGTAATGACCATACCTATACAAGTTTTCTTTAGAACCACACATCCAGCGGATCCGCAGGAAACTTCTCAATGTTAAGCACGCAACGAACGCAGAAGAATTTCAGGGCCACGGCCAGCAACAAGGTTGACCTAACTTTTTGTGACAAAACTTTAGTATTCATTCAGACCTAAACAAGACGGCCCATCAGGTTCTCCGCGCGCTAACTACTCTAGGCATCGATAGACACGCCAGGTCACCGATTCGCTTTGACGATCCGCAAACACAGTATTTCTCTTACCTCCTCAGATTGCCAGCGGTCCATCAACGTACCTACCCTAAATTACCGGAACAGGTGCTTTACATTAGTTGAGCATTGTACGTAATCACTGGCCAGTATCTGATACGGCCTGTTGTTCAAGGCGTTTCCATGGTTCCTCCTCTATTTACAGCCGACACACTGCACTGCTGGCGTTGATGGGAAATTCCGGATTCGCTTTCCACAAAAATGTAGGGATTTACTAGAAGCTTTTACAAGCAAACATTCTCAACTCCCATTTCTCCAACCCAGCACGACGAGAACATGTTATATTAGGTCATCACCTAGAATGAACATATCGGGGCCCTACAGACAGATCACATCTGGGTAAAAGCAATGCTTGCCAACCTTCTGTCATTATCTACACATATATAAATATTGCCCCTGACGTAATAACTATTTTTGATTGGGTCGGGACACTAGGTGCTCTCTCCCTTTAAAACGCGGAGGAAAGACGATGAGGCACGGCCGTATTGTTGACTCTGTTCGTTTTTATAGAGGGCGCTCGTCAATAACAGCTGGATTACGGCCAGTGAACCTTCTATAGCGGCCGGCAGAGCAAGAAATCTATGCGAACGTTCGAAGTATTGACGACTCAGCTACTCGGTGGGTGCTTGGTGTGAAGCATGAGAACACTGCTGTATTCAATTGGAATATTCGTGTTTACCTATTAGCTAATTGCCAAAATTCGTTTAATAAACGCCATATACAACGTTAAGTAGATTGATAGTTGTGATTCCTGTATCGTAGTGTCCTGCAGTCGGATAGTCGTCCACTCAGCTAAACTGGTGCACTCGCCTTCACTATTCGCCGCATGATCCCTAATCGGCATTTGTGTTTTTGAATTTCTCTGAACATGCATCGATTCGGTAAACTGTTGCGAATTGTGAAGCGACTATCGACTAAATGCTCGTATGGTTACGGGGATTTCTGAGTGCTATGACGGGACGGGCAGCCTCAAGCGGAGGTTTCTATGCCGTTCGGAATGGACGAAGTGTCGGTGTAGTCCGAAGCTGGGCTGAATGTGAAAACCTTGTCAAAGGTTTCCCCGGTGCTAGGTAGGTATATGCGTATGCCATTGTAGGCGGCTAGTGTAAGCCGGGCTCGATCAATCTGCCGCGAGACTGGTGCAGGAATTTCTCCGCTATTGGTCAGTTGCTTTTATTAAAAACACTGCTATAGGCAGATAAACCTCTCGCCTTATCTTACATGCGAACAGCCCAGCCTACGTAACGCCTTTAATAAATATTGCATATCAACAGCTCAATTTTTGAACTCCGGGTTGGATGCGAATAGCAACTGGGTATTCAATATAGCGCGTGTACGCGTTTTTGTATTGCAGATACAAAAAGTTTTCTACGCAAGCCGAGGCGGATCAGTTTGTCGCAGGAAAGGACGCGCCCTCATCTACGTCAGGTGCTAAAACGTTATTAAAATCGGAACAAAGCACGGGACATGTCACAGCCCAAAAAAGGTACCAATATTTTAGTCATGCATCTCCTCCCGTATAGGGAGGAAACTTGCATCAAATCGGGTTCAAGCTTTCAGGGCAAGTTGAACAACTCTGACATAAATAACTGTACCATAATAATACCAGTCAAGCGATTATCAGTTTTTGGGGAGTCTGGACCACTTGATTAGGTAGATGGACGAAGTATGGACGAATGAAGTTTAATTGCATAGCTCAATTATCAATATTTCGATGCTCAAAAGAGGCACTAACATTTCTCCTACCATAAAATGTACTGTGAAAATATATCACAATTGTTTCCTAATGTCTTGTTGTCTCCTGTTACTTTAGAGAAAAACGTACAAAACCTATTCTGCGGAAACCGTGTATGCACTTGTGGGGATGGCCTTGAAAAATGAACTCTTGATACTCGCTTTTCTTCTTGCAAAGAAACAAGTGTAAATTTCTGAAGTGAGTTCTGTACATTTGTTAGTTTAAACAGGTGGGGAGAGAAAAGGCAAACCTCGCGTAATTTTCGTGTACAAACAGAAAAGTACAAAACTCACATGGTTTGAAGAGCTCGTAATTAGCTCAGCAATGCAGTCCCTTCTTAACAATTCCAACACAGATTCCACCAGCATTTTGATCATTCGAAGTGTAATGGCGATAAACGGTTTTGGTGCAACTTAGTATTACAAACTTAGTATTACAAGCTATATACCGGAGTTCGAAGATCACTCCCTCGGTGCTGTAAATTACATTTCTATCTGACTAACTCGCCAAGTTTCAACAAATGTCGTTACAGGGGATGGTCTAGCTTTACAGGAAAAACTCAAATCCACAGTGACGATGCTCAAAAGGACTCTGCACCAAAAAAGCCACGTGCCACAATACTCATCGAGCCTCAACATGTTTCTTATACAAGTGAACAGCTTCCCATTGTATATACGGATGGCGCTTGCAGCAAAAATGGGAAAGCCGACGCTAGAGCTGGAATAGGTTAGCATGTTCCACCATTTCTCTTACATTCTTGCTGACGTTCTTTTTCAAAGGAGGAAGCGAACCTTCAGAGCGTCTAACCTCTATAGGTTTATGTCACGAAACGGCTTTCGTCAGTTTGTCAATTCGTTACGACTGAGTTACGACCCCACCGCGGCTGTCGCCCCAGCGATTTGATCAATATGTCAACGATGCGTGTAACAGTGTTATGGTGTATTATACGCTAAAATAGCTGCTATATTTTGACAGGCGTTTACTGGGGAGATGGCGATGTACGCAACGTCTCTGAGCCACTCGAAGGTCGTCCGACGAACAATCGGGCCGAGATACATGCCGCGGTCAAGGCGATTCGCCAAGCTAAAGAACAGGGCCTTGATCGACTTGAAATCCGCACAGACAGCAGTTTCCTTATCAAATCGATTACGCAGTGGGTATGTGGTTCGCAACGAAAAGCCACACATGGTGTTTTCGTTGGCTGACAATCAATAATGTCACAGTGGACACGACGTATATTGATTTTCGTTGTTTGGTCCTCAGCGCTTTTTGGATTATTGGCGACTTTGCAGAATGGTTATTACCCGGCCTAACGTTATTCAACATTATGGCGGTACGTGATACTGTCGTTTACGGAGATGTTGGTTAACCTTATTGATATTTTTAAAGCCGCTCATTCGAGCTATGGGTGCCAAGTTCACGTAAGCCGACGCTAACCCCACAAATCTTCGAAAAACGGCAAAGCCCTAAAACTGGTGACCACACTAAACATGATAATTATTCGGAATATTTCATTTTTTGACGCATGTGATTACATTTGTTCATCTCACTCTGTATTGAACCATTCCTAGGTTGATGGCTGGCAGCGCAAAAACTGGATGTCAGCAGCAGGAAAGCCAGTAATTAACCGAGAAGATTTTGAAATCCTGCTCAAGGCTCAGGAGGGAATTGCTGTAACGTGGACACACGTTCCTGGGCACGCGGGCGTTCATGGGAACGAAATGGCCGACCGACTAGCAGTGGCTGGTATGATGAAACGAGAAACAGAACCTGAAACATCGCCCTAGAGCGATTGCGATAATAATCGTCCACTACCCTTGCCGTGGAAGGGATAGAGATAAAAAATGAATGGATGTATCAAATCTGTCTTGGGTGATGAGTCCTTGGTTAATTCTAGCAGGTTTCACATGTGAATAATTGTTAATAAAATGACACGCTAGGCGACGTGATGTTATAGATACACAATTCATTCACGTGAATCTTTGGTTCGTGGTACTGTTGTATTACCAGTAACTTATCTAATAGAGACAAGTTACTGGTGTGTACTGGTGGTGTATATTGCATACTAGCTTTTCTCGATACATTACACATAGCGAGTAGAAAGATTCAAATGCATTTGATTAGCGTAAAGATTTCACTTCGTGCAAGTTCGTTTCAAACCCATCCAACCGCTTACGGCTCCGCGGTGTATAAACCACTGGTTGTATGAAACGAAATTAAACGTTTATAGGTTTATAGCTATTACGTTCGGCTCTAACAGTTACGTAAGAAAGAAATTTAACGTTTATAGGTTTATTGCTATTACATTCGATTCTGACAATTACCTCGTATTTATCACTGCAGCCTGTGTTTCCGTTCAGTTAACATCATAGGGGCGTCTGATATCTACAGTTTAAGTATGCCGAAACCTTGTTGACCGGCCATTACTGCGACTCGGTCAAATTATGACCTCAATGCGTTTTCTCTGTAGTCTTATTGAGACATCTTTAGGAAACGGCACACCCGGTATCACGAAATCGGGTGTCATCGATACACAAGAAATTGAGCAATGTAGTCATCAAAAATAGCTGACCAAGCCATTCTCGTTATTTTGACAAACGATGCAAACACCACTTGTGACGCAGAAATGACAAATTTAGCCCCGAAATGTTCCCCAGTTTAGAAATAATTTACAGCGCAGGTTCCGATTCGGCGCCGTCAATAACGGCTACGGCGGTGTCTCTCAACTGCAGGTGGAAATATATGTGGAAGTTCCAAATAGGCTTCTAACCTAGAAAAGGTTCCGTTGACTTACAGCCGCCAGCCTTCGTTATAATGCACATAAGCCGTGCTCCTATGAAACGCTTGCAACAAATGTTTGTAACCAATAAAAGCTGTCCCGATAATACTAATTTTGCCATTCCAAACAACAAGAGGCACACTTAGTTTAACCAATAACCTTGTTACAACCACCACCAACACGGTTATGAGAACATAACAATGATTTTGACAATGTTACCGTAACAATAAAGTCTACCACGATAAGAACTTAGCTCTCATAATCAATAAAGACTGGTATGCACTACATTGTCCAACGTGGGCGTTCCGACCAGTAACCGAAGCGCTCAACGCAAGCATTTACCTGCCTTCTACTCTTAACTGTACTACCTGCAAACCACAGCTTCTTAATCTGAAACGGGCTATCATCGTATGAAAGTGTCAGATTTGGTATATTCGTACACTGGCGGTTTGTCGCAATTCGCACGGGGGCAGAGGAAACCGAGGACAAATAAAGACTAACATATGATTGTCGTTGATAGACACCATCATAATATTTGACGAGGGAGGTTATGTCTAACATTATCACACTGGTTCTTATTTCACCGAATGAGTCCTACAGGATTGAGTCACATAGAAATGTTATCACTCAGTTTCGTCCGAAGCTATTTGTGTTCAGTGTACTGCTCAACGTCGTATTACTCTGCTGTTAATATATAACTCATCTATACGGGGCGCATTTTGCGGGCCGCGAGCGATCGTCACTGCAGTACGCGACGCACACACAAAGGGAAAGTCGTTTGTATGAAGCCGATGAATATCTCGTTAACACAGCTGTGTGCCGGCCTCGAAAAAACGAATGCTTTCGGCAGAGTGCAAGCAAGCGTGTGTACTCTCACACTACTGTATTTCAGCAACACTGTGCTAACAAAAACAAAGATGCACATCCTGTGAAAGCATTGTTGCTTGAGCATTACCCGCCATGTGTCGTCCCGGGGTGCGTCGCTGTATGACGACTTCTGCTTTTGCTCCGTTCGTTACTAATGAGATCGCGCCGTTGTCTGAGGAAGCTACCTTCTCTTCATTGTCGTCAAATGATTTAAATTTCAACGGTCCTTGTACTAACCAACTAGACCTACGAGGTGTCTAATCGGATCATACGTAACTTCTGCCTGTCGGCGAGTACGCAGGCGGCTTCGTTGGAACCTCCACAGTAACGCGACGATGAGAAGACAGTGAGTAGACGCCCGTTTTGTTGCACCTGAAATGCGATCGCAAGCGGTGCCCAACGAAATGCATGAACGGTACAAATAGCGCTAATGTATGTATATATATATATTTCTATATGTATATATACATTCTGTAATTTAATGACAGTATCGTGGTATTACAATCGTGGTATTACGTTATCCTAGATTGTGGATCTATGTACATTCACCATTTGACTGTTCCCCTGTGGTCCCTATTTCCTAATGAATTTTTGTAATGTATTTTTATGGAAAAAAAAATATAAAATTTTAAGTTTCTATTTCCCAATGAATTGTAGAAGTGGTTTTATAAAATATCTTGTTCCAGTGGCGAACACCGCCAGAAAGCACTAAGCAATTTTTTGACAGAACATAGTTGTTAAAAGTGTTTGGACCTGGAATCCGGCCTGCTGAACCTCGTGGGCACGGATCACGTGGGACAATTTGTTGAACTGCAGAAATTCGTTGAGGGCCTTCTCGCTAAACATATGAGCCGTTCTCCGCTTAGGATTCGCTTGGAAGTCTTCTGTGTAGATTGTATCGTGCTCTTCGGCCGAAACATCGGGAAATTCTGCTAGAGTTTTCGAGCTGTAGGATTAATCAAAAAAGGGTTGACAAAGTCGACCGTTAACAAAAACGACACTTCGGCAGAATAATTCATTTGTCGTGACATGTTTTTAAACTCAATTATGGCACAGTATCATTGTGCAGCACTGTTAACATTTTCACTAATAGCTTACTCCATATCCTGAGCAACTATGATCTAAAGCAGGCTATGACCAAAAAGTTGAAGACAAGCCATAAAACGTCCCACGATCACATTCATATGAATACTGGCAAAAACCGTAGTCCATATGTAATAGCCTCTTGATCACTTAAACACGCGCAAAGTTTCACAGGCTCGATCTAAAGGAAATTTGTCGGAGGCTGTCTTCATGTTAGGTTTGGAAATGCTATTCAGATATACAACTCTTAAGATCTAATCAAAACTGACGTCTTGCTCACCAGACAGGGTCACTCCACATAAGCTCCCAAGCAAGTGGACTCTGAAGTTCAGGATCAGGCAGGGGCTTTGGGATGCTGTTTATGGCTTCCATGCATCCCGCCAATTCGGGCGTCTCGTCCAGTTTAGCATCGTTTGGTTTCTGCAGAAGCCACACTGGAGGTATGCCGCCATGCACGCAGAACAGTTTATCGTCAATGACCGCCGCTAAAGGCATTGCGTCAAAACAGGCGTTTACAGCGTCCCAGATTCGAACGCCCATGTCAGACCCGAATTTTGATTTGCACTCACTGCAATAACGGTACGATAATGACGAACAAGTTTGACATTAGGAAAACAGTGGGTCGATATATATATATATATATATATATATATATATATATATATA
>MNPL01001104.1:0-31135 GCA_002081605.1 Tropilaelaps mercedesae | reverse complement strand
TATATATATATATATATATATATATAGTGGGTACGTTATTGGAATTCATCATCTGTTCTATTTCACTAGTATACAGCACTACCATATTATTGTTTGTATATCCTATGCCCTAGTGGCTACAGTTTGTTTACGTCAAATTACCAGATCAGTCGGTTCGTAAAGAAACTAATCTCACAATGGCTTCTTATGTTTTTAACGCCGCTCTAACGCTCGATTTCATATAAAAACGGAGCAAGATTATGAAGAAACTGTGTAGTAAAAAAATATGATATACATTCAATATATTTATTTAGCTTTTACTTCACACTGCTAGTACACCAGCGCCAAATAAATATATTCGTACAATTAATCAGCGCAGGATTAAAGGTGAACGGAACATTTAAACAAAAGTACCATATTCTTATACAATTTATATAGGCATACAATGAAATAAATTTTCTGTATTTAAGTTGCCCGTATGGCTCAAAACGCATTGAGAAACATAAATGCCAACTCGTCTATGCTATTGTCCGTTAACAGATTCTATTTTAATGAAATAGTTGTTATATTAAATCTATTGTCTAAAAAACGTTGCCTGCTATCCCTTCTATCAATTGAGAGCGGGTGGTCCAATAGGCCAAGAAGTTCGACCGTGTTCTTTCATGTTTAAAAAATGCTTAAACTGTGTTTAAACTGTTTCGCTCAAATTGTGTTTAAGCATCACTTTCTCCAAGTACCCCGCTAATAGGTTGTGGCGATGGCAACGATGCCGCAATGGAGCTTTCTATGCTTGACCCATCAGTAGTAGCATCAACTCGACGTAATCGAACAAAAGAGCCTTCAATCTCCACCAGGCTCTTTCCTTTCGTCTCTGGAAGCTTTATGACAAAGACAACCATCAGAATGAATGATAAGCTAGCGAAGAATGCGTATGCCTTAGCTGGACCCAAGACCGCTTGAATGTCGCCCCATTGGTTGGTGACTAGAAAAGCTCCGGCCCAGTTCACGCTCGTTGCTAATACGCTGCCGTAGGAGCGGCATCTGGAAAGGACCACAAAAGCAATATTCAAACGGTTAGGTATAAATAATTTTAATTAATGATTATTTTATGATGACAATTTAAAAAGCGGCAATGCAATACATTTAAGCTGCAAACTGAAAAGCTAAAAAAGTACCAAATTATGTAAGTGCAACTAACCGCTGGGGAAGAAGTTCTCCCATCATAACCCATGCTATAGGCCCGAGTCCAATTGCGAATGCTACTGTATAAATCGACATGGCAACAAGAGGCACCCAGCCCCATCTGCCAGACGGTGACTGAAATGAAAGCGGGAGCGAGTTAACACTTCAGAAAAGCCATGAAGTGCAAAACTGCATTATTTCCGTGAGAATTATTCATTTGGTTAGAATCAACTTTATATGAACTCAAATCATTCGACATGCCATAATTTATAATGCCAAAATTAGATTTTCAGACTTGTTAAGCTTTTGGTTTATAAATTGTAGTGAGAAACTTTTGTAATTGAGACGTATGCAATTACTTAAGTTTTTGTTTAATGAGTTGGTTGTAGCCAGAAACTTTTCTTACTGAGACGTATGCCTTAGATATTACCTGTAGCTAATACCAACGATTTCAAAAATTATTTCTAAAAAAGAAGACAGTGGCGCTGGCCTATCTATTTATTGTGAAAATTTTGAAAAGGAAATGAAATTTTGAAAAGAAAGCCTGATGATAAATATACATAGGTCTCCAATTATTTCATTAAATCTAAAAAAATAAACATACTTAAATATACTGCCTTTAATACACACACACAAGGCGGGCGTCTGTTGGCGACCGTTTCTGATAAAAGGGTACAGTTTCTGATAAAACTGTTACAGAAAGAGCGGGAGAGTATAAGTGTACACCAAGCTGACAAGGTGAGCGACCAGAGGGAAAGCTTTCAAGTGGTAGCATCCCCATCAGGGTCAAGGCAAAGAAGGGCGCCATCCTACACATTTGAGATACGTTTCAGTAAACGTAGAGTTGGTCGCCCTGAGCCTGACTCTCAACGTGCCGCTAATTAGTGGAGCGTCAGGGGGTAGCCAAATGATATTAGCCTCCGTTATCGAGCCGTCTGCAATGCGCGCAGCACTTGTCTGAAGTGACATGGCGTTCCGCACGGCAAAGTATTGGAGTGTACTCAGGTAGGCTCAAAGGAGATTAGAGGTCGGTATTGATCAGGCGCACGGGACGGTGTAGACAAGCGCTCCTGGTCCTGGCCAAGACACTGCTGTGGAGCTTTTTGGGAGAAAAAGGGAGCTTGCAATTCGTGAATGAGGACTTGGACCCGTTTATGGCTAAAAACGTCACCATCGACGCTCGCCAGGAGAAATGGCCTACAACGTGACCTGCGAAGAGCTAGAAAAGAACGTTTGGACGCAGCAAAGCAGAGAGGGGGGGATAAATAAGTTGAGAGGAGGTGCCAGGGGACGCAGGAGGGAGCGCGAAAGACGGCCGGACTCTCAACTGCGCAACGCTCCATTCACACAACGGTGACGGAGTAAACAGCATTCATTTCCTACCTGGATGTGGCCGGCGAAATCCAGTCGGACCCTATGGGCGATAACTATATACATATAAATATAACAAAACCACATGCACATATTCCTTTGGCTACCTGATTTATCTTCGATGAAAGTCAACATGTGTAAGACTTAGAAGTGGCCCTATTTGATTGGCCATCGATTGCATGTACCTTTAGTTCGGTGAAGTAGAGCGCCATGGTATAAAGGGAGGCGGAGACAAGCAGCAAAGAACTTAGGAGGAGGATCCGTCTTCCATAGCGATCGATAAGACTCATACTGATAAGAGAACCCATAACCTAAATCAAAACAGCAGACCGAGTCGTTTAGTAAATATGGAAGCGTGTTGCGTTTAGGTATTTTTAATAATTTCTTTTCTTTTAAAGTGAAACCGTTATTGATAGTACCTAGAAGACGCACCTAAAGATCTATGCCTCAGCTTGGCTGGCCTATTGATTTTAGATAACATTATCAAGTTGTAATTATTCACTCATGTACACTGAAATATTTAGTAAAGTCTGCCATAGGAAATTGACGCAAGTCTAAATAAAAACGTTTTTTTGAAGAAAATATGGTACAGTCCGCTGTCTTCTCTAATTGATCTCCAGTTCAATCAAAAAAATATTTCTGCTTACTATTACCACGGAAAACCAGCTTTTGAACTGACCTGACCAACTCCAAAAGCTACCATGCATGTGTAAGCCGAAAGAGAAGTACCAGCTCGGTGGAAAATATCCTCTGCGTAGAATACAATTGCATTTACAGCTGTAAAATGGTTAAAAAAGCAAATTGGACCATATTATATACTAATATTGCATAAGTATTTACATGTGCAAATTATTATATATAACAAATCAATAAAAAGCTAAAACACAAGGCAGTAGCCTAAATTTCGGCTTTTCTTTGATGGTACTCATGATTTATTCAGCATGGTCTATTCGTAAAACGTACTTAGTAGCGGCATATGTAATACAAGACAAGGTAGAGGGAATTGTAACAGGTCTTTACGCGGTAGATACCTATGAACGTGAATACACAATTAACTTGTTTAAAAAGAGATCTAAAGACGATATATGATTATTTTTTGTAGCATTGGACTTTGTAATATTTCGTAAAAATTGCTTTACACAGCGGCAACAGCATGTCAGATCGCATCGATTTTGTCTAATTTCGCCCAATTCTAAATGGATTGGAAGCACTGAGTTCAATATGCAAAAAATATGTGAATGATTATTGGCAAAACCAAAAAACTTAAAAATGCCTTAGCGGCACCCACGACCCATATCGGCAATGTAGATTAAAAGTTGAATAAAAATTATTCCTGACTATGATCAACGCTCTGGCTTTTTTTGTTGGCTTTGCTTTTAGTCGACTGGCTGCCGTTGTTTGACTTGCTTGACTTGAAGCTATTTTCTCATAAGTAGCACTCTATATAATGTGCCAGATCATTACTGCCGAAAGTTGTATATAGCTCAGTTTATTTTGCGAGGTTTAAAAATTTAGAAATTTAGTAGATAGTGCAAGCAATGATTCAAAGCTCATATTCCAAAATTTCGAATGTATCCCCAAAAATTACACTTATGTTCGATCTGTGGGCCCTTTACAACTTTTTTGGATTTTCGGAATATAAGACCTGAAGCTCTGAGAATGTATTAACGGCGACTTGATATTGATACCGAAGCGTAAATTATCTTAACTCATGCTTAAGAAAATGAACACTAATACGAGCTAATAAGAGACAATAGGCCTGGACGTACCTGATCCTTGTTGGGCTATCATGAGAAGAGTTGATAGAAGAATAGGCTCGATTACTGAAATTTCACTAGGGCGATGTGTATTGTCAGCTGTTATTGGTCCCTGGTAAACAAAGTAGTAAAATATGAATAATAAAATTAATCAATCAACTTTATACCTACACATCTTCAAAACACGTCAACAAAAAGAAAACATAGTACGTTTATTAGAGTTTATACAACAGTTTCTTATAGAAAATGTGCCTAAAGCGGTTTACGGTGCATCTGGCAGACACTTTAATGATGCATCAATGTACATTGCTGTTTATAGATTACTTGTTGTGTGCATCAATGTGGCCCCCCGGGGTCTGCAATTGAATTGACACTTTTGGGATAATAAAAAATATTGAAACTCAAATAGATACCTGTCCGTTCCGTTAAACATCATACGAATTGTCTAATATATAACTTAATAGTCGATTTTCAAGCCAAAAAATGTGACTACGGAGAAAAGACGCACAACAGTACCTGTCTTGCGCTCAGTCCCTCTTGCCTCATGATTTCCGACGTCACCTGATCGCAGTCGCCCCAGAGAAATAGAAGAGACTGAAAATGAATCAATGAGAAACACTCGTTTTAAACATATTGGAATTAAATATGTTATTAGTATTCGTTTCATTACGACAAATTATAAGAAGTACTTTAGTAGTCCGTTAAGTTTCAGATAATCACAAACTCAAAAGGCACCTCGAGAAAGGACATTGATGAAAGCAGTTGATTTCCCTAGGACGCTTTTAATAGTTTCCAGTAACACGTAAATAGTCTGGATATATGCGCAACGCGTAAAACCGAATCGTTGACAAACCTTTTGCCAATTAATGTGCTGCGATAGTGCGGTAAAGATATAATAATATCTACGGAACGGAAATTTAGAACAGTATAGCTTTGTTTAGGCCAGTAGTGACTGGACCGCTTCTCTACGTACCCTAGTTGCCTTGGAGTGTTGTTCTTTTTTAAAGTACCATGCAGGACTTTCTACCGAGAAGAGCAACAAAATAACGGTGACACAAGCGAAGCTCATTCCGAAAAGGGCAAGCCACTTCCATGTGCAGAAACTAGAGATGATATACATTGCAAGCAGGCCGGATACAATGAAGAGCTGAATAGCCGATGTGAGAGAGCCTCGAACAGCCGGAGGCGACACCTCCGACAGGTATACGGGACCCACCAAAGACATAACACCTATGAAAAAGTTTAAAATAAAGAATAAAGAATTAGGTGCATGGCCACCAGGTGATTTGTAAACGCTCTAATAGTGATAGTCAAATAGTTATTTCATGTAGCCAGTGTATAAACCGGTATACGCATAATAAATAGGTATACGAGTATTTGTTACATGCCAACGAGCCCACATTGCCCAGTTATATTTTGATGAATTTATTGGCACGAAATCCTTATGCAAACATAAATAAAACAGAAAATTTCTACTCTATAGTATAGCCACGTTTTCTGCCAGGTAACAGGCGTCAGATACATATCCAAAATAATTTGCTTAGCCTATCAACGTTAAGACGCAGCTTTTAATACATCCATCGTTCTATAAACTTGCAATTGAAGGTGGATATCGCCCAGGCAACAAGTTAGACATAAATCCACTGCTTTGTTATAAGATATAAAATAAACTCAATAAATTTTTATGATTATTTCGCGTCACTGTGTCACAATGTGTCGTGGTACTCAGCTTAGTAAGGAAGGATAGGGACATTGCATATTTAATTTCGTTGAACCAAAAGGTTCGTGAGAACGCCTGCGCGAATATAGCAAACTTGCAACAACACAAGAACAAACTACAATAATAAGCTGGTTTATTAATCTGCCTGTATAGGTTTAAGTGGTAATGGGACAGCCTAATAAAGCTTATTCAGTTAACGCAAATCTTAGTCACACCCACCTGTGCAATATCCACATAAAGCTCTCCCAGTTAGCAGCCATATCACCGAAAATGCGCTAATAATAGTCAGCCAGCCAGCAATCAGTCCCAACGACACAATGATCAGAGCCCACCTACGTCCTATGTAATCACTGAGCACACCTGCACAGAAGATTAAACGAACGCAGCGCTAGTGAAATACCATTACACGTATCACTAAAGATCTTTTTAAAATATTGAATAAGTTGCTTTCGCTCTTACGTCTAGAAATAAATGATTTTTTGTCACAATTTAACTTATTCTAACAGAGGGATGAAAGCGAATGAAAAATTTAATCTAAAATTATTCTTGCATAACACGCCTATGGAATGTATCTTAATTATGTAGGTGTAACTGAGTTTTCCTTTATCATACCTGATATCTTACCATAATAAAAGGAACTTCTTATTGCGTTATTGTGCAATTATTTTTTGATATCGGAGCTGTAGATATTAAAGATCACAAGCACTGGCTCTATCAAATATTCAAAACACCGGATTGAATCGACGTGCCGTTACTTTTTTGTGCGAAACGATTGGCACTGTCTCAGAGGCAACCCTCATAAGCTTCAAAATAAAACAAGCAAAAATGGAATACAACTTTGGTCCTTATTTATTGTATAGCCAGTCCTTACGTAAGTAGGCACGAAATCTGTTTGTCATTTCTCGCATAGATTCTTCAAAAAACAAAGTCATTGTTTGCATTGCGCAGAGTTAATTTTGAAATACGGGAGTTTCACCACGAAAAGAACAAGAATTGCATTTTTAATTTTTTGAAAGCTTTTGAAATGTGCCCTGTTAGGTTTTTACATTAAATTTTCCATAGACGCTTATGCGAATTTTTACGCGGTTAAGGAATAAACGTTTAAAGAACAGTTGTTATGTTTCCTGCGGTCGAAACAAGGCAAAGTAACATAATGGACATAATGGAATGATCATTTAATGCATATACAAATACTTTTTCAACACTACTCTTTGTAAGGTAACGTATTTTTGCCATTATCTTCAAATCATGTCGTACCATTTCGTTCAGAATTGCAGTAAACCTCTTTCTTTCTGCACAAGCTAAGCGCAAAACTTTCAACAAAATTGGCCTTACAAACTACCTCTTTAACGACAATTCGCAAATGTCAAACATCTCAAAGTAGAATCTTATACGCCAAAGGAATTCATAGTTTTTGAAACTTTCACGGAAGGCGATACAGTCATACAGGTTTCAAGTCAAAGTGTCAGACCGAAGTCGCGGCCTTCCGCTGTTAAAGTACAATCGAGCAAAAAGCGGTTGAAGAAGCGGTTGAAAAACAAAATTTTATCACTAATTAATCATGTGCAATACAAACGTACCCTGATAAGCGATTATAAAATTAGAAGAATCACGTTCAAGATTATCAACGAATGCCATAATAGTATTGTAATTACTTTTTAACTTTTAGACATTATACTAAATAATTAGTAATACTGTAGACACTCCACTCTAAACACCCACCACCGGTGAGCCCTCCACCGAATCCGCCAAGAGTGAGAATACTCGCTAGCCACCGATACTGATACTCGGTCATAGGAAATTCATTCATTTGCAGCATTGAAGCCTTCGCAGGTGCAGAGTAGCCATAGCAGGTGCCCATCGAAAACGAGCTAAGCCATACCGCCAAGGCAGCAATCAGGTAACGATAGGATTCGACTCCGTCAGAGCGGACTAACGGAACGATGTCTGACTCCATGTCGTTCTCCTAATGAGATCGTTAGCTCGCAAGATGTTTCATGTATGTTAACACATCAAATTTTTGTAGATAATAGGTGAATACGACTAAACGGATTTCATCAAGCAAATATCACTAAGTGAAAGTTCAGTAACATTTCAAGTGAGTATGCACATATACAGATACACTTTTATAGTTGTTTAAATACAGATGTAATATCCGGGCTATTTTGTACGGAATTCGTCTTACAACGTAGTTCCTGTAAACTCGTTAAAACATAGATGACTGACTTCACCCTGAGTAGAGAATGCCGTGTTGCTATAATGGAGGCAGTTTACCTGAAATAAAGATTGGGTTATCGTTATCAGCGTCCTGCGCTTACACAGCATTATATGTAACATAAAACAACGTTGAGCGAAAGAGTTTGACGATTACGTTAGCTCATACCCGTCAATACATCATAAGCAAATTACTAATATGTGGAACATTGATTGAGCTGGAATACTTTAATCAAAATATTATTAAAACTATGGGACACTATTCATTCAGCTGTTAAATTTATAGTGTTTAAATGCATCTTGTTTTAGTAAAAGCAAGTGTTAATCTGAGCTATGACATATATACGTGTCATCCCTGTAGGCCTAAGAACAAAAACGCACACCAAGTTAAAATAACCTGTAATTGTCACTATCAGCGTTGTAGCTAAATAATCCTCCGCATATAAAGCTAGATAGTTATCAGCCTTGTTGTTAGGTATACAAAAAAGTGGTAGTTTTAATTCGTCTGCGCTCTTGAAGATCCGCAGCAGAGACGCGACAGTCCTCGGATTCTTCTGGGAACAGTTTTGCGAAGTTTACTCTATATATTCGAAGACGATCTTGATTATTTCCTCTCAGGAATTACTGGAGTCACATCATTTAACCAAATATCTAACAAACATGTAACATGACAGATGAATAGCCGTAGCAATCATTCACGATATTAATGAACTAGCTCCGTTTTCCAAAGAAACATCGATGCATCTGAACTCAAAGAAAAAAAGCATGACTCTTCACAGCTGATATTGAAAGAGATTACCATTTGGAATAAAACGATTTGAGTCCGTTACTCGGCCTGTTCAGACACATTTGGATGGAGTAATTAGCGGCGATTTAAAAAGGGAACTGATGCAAACCGATCGGTTTGCTGCCCACACGAATTAAAAAAACGAAACAACGCGGAGAATAGCTTAGATCCGTTTACGTAAAATAAACAAGATAATGCTGCTGAAGGACATAACATTGCATATAAGTTTGAAAGCTTATGCTATCCTGGGAATCAACCAGATCTCAAATAGTGAATGCACTTAATTGAATTTTCCTAAGAAGCCACGAAGCATGGCACAATTGTACGAATGGTACTTGAAACAAACATGAGCAGTCAGGGATCGACCCAAAAACTCCCGGAGTTATCAACCGTTCTGCCCATTTAACAAGTTTTTTATATCGGTTATATTGTCCTACAACATTAGCTACAAATGTTTTCCAGGGAAGGGTCGCGACCGACATCTGGCGTTTTGATATAAAACCTATCTTAGTGTGTACTTGTGTAGGGACATTTTTAAAAATCTGACAGTTGTTTCTGTCAAATTAGACTTCGTGAAAATTGGTATTTATCATTTTCTCAACAAAGGGTCTACGGCACTATAGATTCGCATCGATGCATTGCTTTGAAACTTATTTTATGAACTTGCTTGCTGATTGGGCTAAACAAAAAGTTATCTGCTGATGTCAAAATATAGAAAAATATATGTTCATTTTTTTAGGAAATAAATATGTTAAAAAAATAGCTACTACACAATAACAAAAATTCAATATTTGTACATGCGCCGAATCAGGCTATTCTATCTTCGACAATATTTGGTCCAACGACTTAGGGACATATAACAATAGATTTCATCATAACTCCTTAGGATCTCAAAGTTACCGTAATATTTCATATCAAATTTTTACAAAGTTTTGCAAAATCGAGCGGTAATAATGAATGATCAATCAGTTCTTAATGTCCTTCATTGTTCTACTATAGATATTCCATATGAGGTATGCGGCTTTTAAAACCTTTCAGACATACGAGCTGTGTCTAAATTATCTAAACATCGCAGTCATGTGTTTCATTTCTCAGATTAATTAATAAAGTTGGTGTAATAATCTTTGACATCCACGATGCACGATGGTTAGCCAGTGGAAAGTTGATATACGAATAAATTTATTTCATTGAATAGCCTAATAAAATAAGTCTAGGTTACCTACATATTGTTTACTTGTGAATGTTTCATATTAAACTACCTATTACCTTAACACGCATGGACAGTCTGTGCTAGATAAATCCATAAGGCAACAAAAGCACGAAGAATTCCATTCTCGTGCACCATTGCACTACATCAGCGCATATTCGTTTCTTAATTGATTCCGCTAGTTTTACAATAAATATTCACGTTCAATCAGAAACAGGCAAGTGTTCACGTTAATACCGAGTGAAAAGGTACTAGTTAAATCACCAGGTGAATACGCACATTTTTTATCACGTGTATGACATTTTTTCTAGGCGCTACAAACAGTTAAGCCTTAGAAGCTATAACTGCGAAAGTTTCGTTCGACGAAAATACATGTACTCCGGAAGAGGCATATCCTTTCCTTTAGCCTCTAAATGATGGCTGCTATTAACACAACGCATTGACACGATGTTGGCAGGTTCTTAGTATTGACTTTCGAAATTAGTATTTAGAAGGCTTAAATTGCAGTAACATTGCACCTCGGCTCACAACACTTTGAAACGATCTGTATATAGAGAACATACAATGGAATAGACTAGCGAATCAAAAACGCACTTTCGGTAAAACCAGTCAAACAACAGTTCATTCTTACTCACAACAATTGCAGAACTTCGTTGAAAAAGTTTCTAAAGTTAGAGCACATCCGCGTTTCTAACTTTACGGTGTTAGTATAAAAGATGATGCTTCAAACAAAAGTGCCTCACTGGATATTTACGCTGGTAAGAGATGTTCTAAGCGATTCTTAATAGAGGATCGCAGCTGAAATCCTTCTCCTTCTGTGGTTGAAAAAGCGCACACCACGAATAACGCGCACACAAGGACTACGAGATACACGTTTTCAGCATTGATTCTGTTTTACGATTAGCTATCCGGGACTATTCGAATTCCAAAGAACACTTGCAATGAACCATGTGATTGGATCATGAAGCACTTATTGTAAGTATAAGAATTGCCCATAAATAGGGATTCCTCACACTATATTGCCTATCAACACCACAAGCAGATTATATTGGACCCCGCTACAAAATGGGTCAAATTTCACACCGGCTTCGTCCTTAAGCAATGGATATATATTAGTACAGTTTTAAAAAGGAATGTATTTTATTAAGCTCTAGACCTAGTTAATGAATTTTTCTTAGCAATTAAGTTAGATACAGCACTTGTCAATTTCTGAACTGACCGCACAAACTAAAGGTTGACCGGTTTATTTATTTTAGACGCTAACTGCAGTGGATCATCGCTGCTTGGGTCATTCCCGTGCCTCTTGCGACCGCAGAAAACACGTAGGAGCACGAATTCGATCCCTGCCATTGCACATTTACATTTTTGGCGTCCACTTTGCGAAGTAATACAACAATAAGTACCGTGGAAATCAGATGCTGGCTGATGATAAGCTCCAAAAAAAATAAGGATGTAAACGCTAAATGCAGACACTTTTTGTCGGCCACCACTTTGAACCAAAACAAACTTTGTCCTCTGGGTCGGTGAAGAGGTGATCCGCTGTGATAAGCAACAGATAACGTACGACAATTAGGTGCTCATTGTTGATGGGTGTGCTGGTTCAGCAAGGCTAGTCGCTTTACGATGAACCCGATGCTTCGTGCGGGCCTATATGGCCGCTGTCTTGCCTTTTCTCGAGCGATAGTTTTAAAGAAGGCCATCGCCATTCGAGCTACATCAACACTTGGTCCTACCGAACCGTTTTTTGAGAAGCAAAAGGCACTCAGCCGGCCCTTGAGCCCACACCTTACTGTCTATAAATGGCAGATTACTATGGTGATGTCAATCTCCCATCGAATCACAGGATTAGGTTTGGCTATGGGAGTTTACGCTATGGCTTTCAGTGCTATTGCTGTAAAAGGTGAGTACTATTCTCTCCCATCACACAGAGAGTTCAAGAAAAATTATATGGCTGGCACAGACCACTCCGGTTCAAAATTTAGATTATTTTTTTCTATGTTATATGTTTTGATTGCTCAAAGAGGGTAGGATATATCGAAACGTATTTTAGACTTACTAACTAGTCCTGGAGAGTCCTGAACCACATTATTTTTAGGCCGTTTCTTATTTATTATAGAAAATACGCCAAATACAAATCAAAACGTCTGTGCTTGCAGATATTTCAGCAACATTTTAAACTAGTTTCTAAAGTGGCTAATGGTCTATATTTTCTAGAGCAAAGCGGTATTTACTTTTAGCTATGTTATTGTCATTATAAAAAAACATTAATTTTGTCTTCTATGTCAATCGATTATTGATTTATTGGATCAAATTAGAGAAAAAACTTTCGTTTTAACTGGATTATAACATCCCACATTGTCTTCTTTGCTGTGACTTCTTCAGGCCAATTTCCCGAGTACATAGCAGCTCTACAAGCAATGCATATTTCACCGATGCTAATCATTCCTGCGAAGTTGGCTGCATCAGGTACACTCTTCTATCATTACTTTAACGGAATTCGTCATCTCTGCTGGGATCTCGGCCTCGGGTTTAAGATACGTGAACTGTACGCTTCTGGGGCAATTGTTTGCGGTCTTACTACGGCAGCCACTCTCTACACGACCTTCCTATTATAAAAAAATGGAATCGGATATAATTTGTTATATGGATTTGACCTTGGATTTCTCAAAAAAACGTGGAAAACGTCTGCCTTGCAGCGGTTAGATACATTCGAGATAGAAAATAAAAAACGAAGACGCGTATTCGGATACGTCTTAGTTTACCTACTCATCGAACTGTATGAACAGATTGATAAAACATTCTAATGGTAATGAGTAAGAATGAAACTGATAGAGCTTACTGACAGCCGAATAAGGGTAGTCACTTCACGAAATGACTTGGAACATCCTGACAGCCAAATAAGGGTGTTTACTTCACGAAACGGGTTATCATCTAGATAGCCGGAATATACAAAGCCTGTGCATACATTCTGAGACTGATGTCCGAGAAAGAAATGTTTTTTTAATCTACGTTGGGATTTATTTACCGTAAACATAATCTCTCTAAAATAATTTTGTTTCTTTTTTTTTTTTTAGTATGAAGTACTTCATGGGAAGTAAGTTATTTTGCGCTTCGCCGCATTCTGTTGTTGCTGTAGATCGTGAGCTACATTTCAGGTGCCTTTAATAAATATGAAAGATAGTAGAACATTTTTAAGCTACAAATGAAAAAAGCGACAGAGAAGCACTACAAAGGCATTGTCAATTGGGTTTTAGGTATGCCAAAGTATCCCCTACTTTGTAACTTCTGGAGAACGAGCAGTACTCAGGATACGAGAATATAGGAGCAGTTTTACACTTATTATAGATTTTTTCAACGTTGTGCGATGCCACACGACCAATGGCCTCGTGCGATATTATTGGTGGCGAAAAGGCTAAGTTTTAAAGGAAAGTATCGAAGGAAGAAAAAAATTAAGACTGCGTCAATGTGAGAATAATTGAGTGACCTTTCTATCCACACCTAACGAAAATCCTATCCTATCCTAACAAAAATATATACCTGTAGTTTCCACTCAACAATTATAGTGTGCACAATAGCATAGATTTAATATAAGTTATGCTGTAATGATACCCAGATCAGAGCGGGCAGAAAATACATATAATGTCTCATTAGAGTTTCAAAAAAAATTATTGATAGTGTATTTGTTATACAGAAAACCTCGGCAAGTAGAGAGTTCGTGCCACACTTGCAGGCGCTACGGTTATCTAGTTCAGATAGCGAGGAAAAGCTCCCAGCCACACAGGAAAAAGTAGCTAAATTCAATAGAACGCGTAGAAATATATTTATAGCTCCATCACTAGTCCAAGTTTAGGTATTCATCGAAAATTGCCCTAACTGAAACATGGTCAAGCCTCCTATTATTACACAGGGATGAAATAGCGTTAGGCAAAATAAATCGTAGGACCCGGTAGACCTAATAACGCCGTCACGCTAATGCTGCGTGTCAATTAGCGAACTCGAACACTATTGCAACACATTAAGAGATTTTTTTTGAACGTTCAAAAAAGGATGATAATATAAGCAAAATAAAATAATAATAAATAAAAACTGTAAAATAATAAAAAAAAATTAACGAAGTTTTTTGGAGTGTTCTCAGTTTTACGATTGGAATCGCTATCACACTGTTTAGAGCACTCTAAGTACAAGTAGAACAAGTACTCAAAGTAGAGTCAAACAGGTGAGAGTCATCTTTACAGCTGAAATAATGACTGTCATAGTCTGTAGCTAATTCAATATGTCGTGATCGATAAGCCATCTCCTTATCCATAGGTGAAACTGTGGAGCTCGTTGAGTTGGTGCATTCATTGGTGAATTTACGTTTATGGGGTATATGGGTTCAGGCGGTCTAAAAAGCACATAAAACACACCGCTGTAAAGTGCGGCCGTTTGTCTTTACATAGACTAGTTCTAGGCGCAAATGCCGAAAAGACCAATTTTTTTACGGAAACTTTCAAAGTCTTCTGAGGCCCGAAATCCAGCATATCCGGCGCTGGCAGAGAGCATAAGCTAAGTGACGCACTTACATTGAACTGACTTGTGATTGTGTCGAGCTTGGTGGCTTGGTGCATTCGTGTGTGCCTTGCGACCGGATGAGACACGTAGGTGGTACACGGGTTTGATCCCTGTGGGGGTCGACCTGTTATTGTGATCAATTGCCCGGAGAAAGCTCACGAAGGTGATCAGTGCCCTGTAGGCAAAAAAGTGGCAAGGGCAACTGCTCATTTATGGAATCCGTCGTGCTAAGTAACGCAAAAAGCAGTACCGTGGACGTCACAATGTTGCTTGATGGTTAATCCTAAAAATAATAAAATAAAAAACAGCATAATAAAATAAATTGGTGTGATAGCCCTATAAGCTAGCGTTGACTGAACTTAGCCAACTGCGGCATCTCCTCTTCCCATAAGAATAACGTTAGGTCATATATAATGTGAATTGGCCCTCCCCTTCTCATTTCTAAGATAGATTTACTACTTGGTTCTATTCCTCAGTCTAAGACCATATTCATCCCGTTGGGCTCCCCATAAGATTATTCCAGGGCAAACGTCAACGGACCCTTGCAGACCCTTAAAACATATGCAATTGCCTTCATAACAAATCTAATAGGAAACTAGAATAGGTATTCTTCCTCCCAAGACCTTCCACGTACTAAAGGAACGAATACGCCAAGCCCCATGCTCTCCTGCTCATAGTATTAAAAATCTCATAGGTTACTAGACCCCCCACAGACATAACATTGTGAGCCCGATTGACCCCGAACCTTGACATAAATTCGTTTTAGGTTCTTTTTTGATTTTGCCTTCCTCCACCTCTTTTTATACATAGGCTCAACATTTTAAGACTGATAGGCACAAAACTTGGTACGATTTTTCCAAACTTTTGCTTTCCTATGCCCCAAGTCCTCATGTCCTTAAAACTATAAACCGATAAAGCCCAAATTTCGATACTTTTCCAACTCTCAAGCTTTTAAGGACAAACATGTGGGTGGGGCTATACGGAGAACATTGGGCATGGAGTGAAATCGGTTCGAATGGAGGGGCACTAGTCTTGGCTTTTATGTACCGAGGATAAAAACTTTGATCCCGAATACGGTCGGGGCGTCCCAAGCACTATCAAGAGGACCCGGCGAACACCCGGGCATGCAGGAGGGATGGAACGAAGGAGGCGTTTTCGACGTCGTCAGATACGCAAAAAAGTAAGGAAGACTAAACCAGGCAACGTTCAAACAGTTATTCTAGACAGACCGGTCAGGTAAAACGCAATGACACTGAAATTCCCGTTTAGGGCCGCCGGCTAGTCAGAACAGTGCGCACATAAGCGGGTAGGGCAAACGGCTCAAGGCAACTGCCGAAGAAGAGGGCACCGTTTAGGGCCTGAGTTTAGTCGAGGACCCCTTAGGGACCCTAAAAAGGTGCCCACAGAGGAAGAACAAACCGGCCTGAGCACCGTGGAAGAGGCGTTCCAACGTAATGCTGCCCAGGCCTCCACTTTGCAGTCTCTCTTCAAGAAACACGAGAACACAAAGTCGAGACTAAAAATCGACGAAAACTATGGCAAAGGCTTCAGTGCTACCGTGTGTGCAAAAAAGGGGTTGGAAACACGAGAGCTCGAGGAAGCTGTGGCACGGAAGGCGGCCAGACCCGAGGCAGCTAAGGAGATATGCCAACTCGAAGAGAAGTGCGCTCAGCTGGATAAGGAGCTAAGCGCATTCAAGGAACAGCTAGAAGCCGGACGCGATGGTCTTTACGCCGAGGTCTGATGTCAAAACTGCGACCTAGCGCGCATGCAGAAGTTGCAGGCCTCCATAGACACAGCCGAGATAGAAGGCGCTCTTTCAAAAGTGCTGGCTGACGATGACCTTATACAGGTTGTCATCCAGGAGGCGTGCTACGCTTCACAAAAGAACGGCGGTAGTGCAAGGCTTAGTCCTTGAAGACGAGGATACATGAATATGAAGGAAGGATTCAGCTACGTATACACGCTTCGTAGCCTAAGAGAACACGTCCGTCCCGAGTTGGCAGGAGTTAGTCATTTCCGTCGCCCAGAGCTGAAACGGATATCTCACAATCCAAGGACGTCGACTCTGTCCTTACCAATGGGAGCATCGAGGAAGCATTACGAAATGCACGGCAGGTGCCGCGGGAGATGAGGATGAGAGAGTACGACCCAGAAAATTCAGGTAACGGAGGAGCTTCATCACCCTTCCAATCTCATACGCCAAAAGGCTACTTGATCACGAGAGATAATGTTTGGCAACATGCCTTGTAAACCGGAGGAGTGGTTGTAAATGCCAAGATGCCCCAACTGTTAAAATCTTGGGCATCCTGCCAAAGAATGCAAAGAGCATAGGATCACCGACAAGCGATGTCACCGCTGTGAAACCGTTAGCTATCTCTCACGAATGCAACGCCGAATGCACTCGACGGACTCTTCAGCGTGTCTGGCTTACCCCAAGGCTCTAGGCAAGCGCCAGTAGAAGCGTCGAAAGAGCCGCAAAACGGTCTCCACGACCGAAAAACCCGAGGCTACTTGCAAGCCAACCCAGACTTCCAGTGTTGAACCACATTACAAGGCTACCAAGGCCGCGCACACCGACGCCAGGTTGTAGGCCACACTGGTAACGAAGAGCCCAATAAGAGCTTCGAACTTCATCATGCCTATGATACTTAACACTATCTTCTATCTATCTTCTTCTATCTAAGAAAATAAGGTCTCTTAACACGAACAGGAACCATACGATCTGCTCTCGAGGAGCGAGTGGATCGCCATGCGGAAAGGCACAGGTGTCGATCCAAAACTAGCTATAGATAACAGACAAGGGGCACAAGGATAGTCAAATACTGATGCTTAAGGTTCTGCAGATAAACCTGACAGGGGCCGAGATAGATTAATAGTAAGAAAACAGGGTCGGTGAAGGACGGTAATAATGATTCTGCCATATGGTGGACGGGGAAAAATAACATCGCAATTAAGAACAGAAGCGTAGACCATGGTTTCTGCTGGATAGAGGTCGATAAGGTGGCAACCTTTTATTCGTGGTACTTCTTCAACAGAGAGGAGCGTGATTTTGAAGCCTTCCTGAAGGGGTTAAAACAAAGCATTAGATCACAGATAGGGTAAAGACTAATTGTTACATGTGATTTTAATGCGGCCAGCACAATTTGGAGCAGTAATAGGATAGACAGTAGGGGCTGCATTCTTGTGGACTGTATGGCCGAGGTTGGCCTGACCTCGATAAACGACATCACGACTCCCACCTTCTGTGGCTCTCTGGTATTTTCATTTGTCGAACTGATTATGGTAAATGGTGAGACTGCGAACACTATCTACCGGCGGCGGATGGGCCAGGAGGAGATGTTAGGTAACCGCCGGTATGTCCATTACGAAATTGCGTCTTTCGAGGGCCCGACGGCCGCCGTTTGCGCGAGGTGGCGCATGAAAAAGCTCGATCGAGAGATCTTGAAGAAGGTGATAGAAGAGGCTTGCAACCGAGATGGCGGTGCCGAGGAGGGCATCTTGGATGAGCATCAGCTCGTCGCGCTGCTCAAAACCTCCTGCACACGGGCATTTACGGCTCGTTCCCCACATCCGAGCCACAGGGCTCTGCAGAACCTGCGACGACCGAAGTACCGGTGGACGAATGAGACAGCGCAAGCTCGAAAGGAATGCGTCCGGCCCAGCAGTAAATAGTGAGTGAAGCTCAACAAAAAGGGAGGGCACAGGTCGGTGTTGCCAGAAAAGCATACTGAGAGGAATAGACGGATTTCACCGGATATGGTGCAGGAGGCTGTTAACACCCTCTTTCTGACATCACCGGTAAGGGTCCCGGAGGACTACAAGATTGCTCTCGAAGGAAGATGCACTTTCGGTGCCTTGAATACAACCTTGAGAAAAGCGATTGAGGAATCCAGAAAGGCTCTTAAAACGAGGGACCTTGCGATCCTTGTTCTGCTCCACGTCAGGAACGCTTTCAACTAATTGAACTAGAAAGTTCTTCTAGACGCTTTCCAGGAAAGGCATATCGACGTATTTCATAGAAGTATCTAGGTCGTTGCGGGGGTCCCCAGAATCGATTCTAGAACCCATGCTCTGGAATTTAGTGTACGACAGTGTTCTTGAACTGGAACTACCTCCAAGAATGCGTATTGTGGCATACGCCTGCGATCTGGCCCTCTTAGTCACGTCTCGGAAGGAAGATACCTTATAAGCGGTCGTCAATAAGGCTTTGGAGCTAATGAACGACTCGATAATTCGCTACCATCTAGAATTGGTGCGACATTAGACTTTTTAAATTTTTAGGGTTGATCATCATCCGATATTTAACGTCCACAATAGCACTTTTTGCATTACTTCGTAAAACGGACCCCATATAAATGTAAATGCGGGGATGGAATCGGTGCACCTAAGTGTCTCCCCCGGTAGCAAGGCGCACACGAATGCACCAACCCACCGAGCTCGACATTAAACTGAACCACTGTACCCAACATGCAGAAAAAGAACTAGAGAGATCGACCTGACGCTGGTAGGACACCGAACCGAAATCGGCAAAAAAAGCTAAGTACCTCGAGGTGATGCTCGTCACAGAGTTCAACAGCAAAGCGCATATTGCCTGTTGTTTCCAAAGTCCAAAAGGTCTTTCTGAACCTCACGCGTCTTATGCTTCGTGTGAATGTGGTCTCGGAGAAGAAGCGACGACTTCTGGCTTCAGTCGGGTAGAGGATCGCAATATGTGCCTCTCACATCTTGAAAAACATGACAGTTCGGAGAGCAAGTAATAGTAGCAGTATGCAATGACCACTGAAGACGCTGGCGATAAGGGTAAGCCGTGCGCACCCAACAATGTCCACTGAGGCTCTCTTAATCGTACATATTCCGATCGCTGCGTCCCGGTATCTCGGTACTCAACTCTGGAGGCTGGCCGTCCTATTTTGGCCCATACGAGGGATGCGGCTATTAACCTTGGGTTTCAACCAAGGTCGATGAGGAGTCTTTATTGGCTCCTCGGCTCCGCGGAGTTAGCAGCACTTCGGTGTTGTTTACGGGGCTCCCGGCTGCCTGGGGCTCAGGCATAATGTGGCGTCTGCCATTGACTAGCTAAGTTGCTGCCGTGGGGCCTCCTGGGCAAGGAGAGAAACATGAGGTATCTCCAACAAAAAGACCTTACAGAGGAAAGGCGTACAACGATTGATACATAACAAGCCGAATGGCAGCGTGAGGTTAGACTTGGGAAGATCATCAGGGGATCTTGGACTAAATCTCTTATTCCAGATATCAGGCAGTGGCTCGATTCAGTACGAGAATTTTCATATTACGCGATGCAGGTACTCACTAGAAACGGGCAGTTCTAGCGCTACATGCTCAGGATAGACAAATCCGATTCGGACCGGCGCGTTCTCTGTGGCACTAAAGATGTGGGCAACATGACACACATGACATTGGACTGCTCTATCTTGAGGAAAGCCTAGGATACTATGAGTGGTCCTCCTGGGGACATTCTCCGGGAGATCATAAAATGTATGACAACAGATGGCGAACCGTGGAAGTGCCTGGCTCAATACCATTATGCTTATGAAGGTTCGGAAGGAAGAACATAGGCGACATAGATTTGTGCGTCCTAAACAGTCTATTTCTCTGAGATATGCCAAGAGATAGAGTTTTCCCTCGGGAGGGGCAACAGGATGGACGGAAGGTCCGCAGCAACCACATTTCATAGAGTTGACTCTAATGTATCCCTTTACTAGGAACTGATGGCGTACTAGACACTGGACAAGAGCAAGGGGTCACTTGCTTCATAAATTCCTAGGGTATCGAAGTAACGTCTTACCTGTCACCCAGAGGTGGGGAGAAGAGAGGATTTCAGTAGATCGTGTGAGTCCCACACTATTTACTCTCGGCGGCTTGTAGCGCAGGAAGCATGAAGTCTCTCCAAAACTTACAAAAAAAATTACGTTATGTAATTTTTCTGTGGAAAAGCCGAAGCTCTCTAAGGAGTCAAATTTAAACCATTTGAAAACTATATGCAATATCCCACGAAATTAAAAATATCATAATTGCGTTTAGATAACGTATGGATCACTAACTTATACTTTAACTGACACGTTGTTTCTCAGTACAATTAAAGTGCAGCTCGCTCGCGTAAAGGACGCGTTGTGCGGCGAAGTAACAGCTAGGGCAACGAACAGTTAGCTCATCAAGTTAGGTTCAAATGAGCTTAATTTGTATGACCAACTTAGTCTCTATGGGATCTAACTATAAAAATACGTTAGAGTTAGGATCGTTCGTAAAAAACCCTGAAAGATTATAAAAATGTTCTTTAAATTTGACACTTTTAGGTTTACTAGTCTTTTTGAGAACAAATTCGTTAATGAATAAATACGTGTGATTTGTTGTCAAACAACAGTTGTACATGTTTCCCAGAGTTTTACAGGGTTAAAATAAAGATCCTCGAGAGAGATTAACCAAATAAAATGCTATAGCTTGGTAATCGCTTTTTGTATAGTTATAATTTGTATACTTTGTTATAATTACACATAATCAGTGCTGGTGACATCTACATTGAGCAAAATATTATATGTAACGCTAATATAATCTGAAGTAACTGAACACCACAGTCTCATCAGTTGTGAATGGATCAGATGTTAAAAGCAAAGATATTGTGGAGACAGTATGGGCGCTATCAAACCTGACGCCCACAGGTCATGTCTTTTGTTCAGTGTTTTTATCAAGTCCACTTCGCATGCGGATATTAAAAAGAGGAATAAATTATGATAGCATCTAAGATATTATTTTTTTGGAGAAACTAAGATCACCCGCTCTCACAATAAGCTGTGCTATATCAATAAACGTCAATTTTAATATAAATACTTGTAATATAAATTCGTTTGATAAAGCCTGTGTCTCTACAGATAGATGAGAGGAATAGCTGATCGGGCAGAGGACAGACTTGAGTCTAGAATATACTAGATCGATGTGAGACAAACTGACCTTAAATCTCTTTGATAACTCTGCTCCGCGAGGAATTTTGCAGCGTGAATTTTTATCGGAAAACATGGAGAAGGCTGAATTCATCTGTAAATAGCGTCGGAGACAAAAGTGTCCTGTGTTTTCAGTACTATTCATAATGTAATTAGTAGGGCTGAAGCGAAAACAATTGCGGACCTATACCGGTCTCAGCTTTCAACACCAAAATTTTGTTAAGAAAGAGAATTTAAAAAATCCAGGACGGTAATTTGATGACAATCTGATGTTGCGTCGACAAAAAACTCGCAGCGTTTGCTGTGATTCTATCACAGCACGCGCTTTACTGAAAGCTCAAAAGACCCTTGCCTAGATAAGGCTCACTTTCAGTTTTTTAGGTTCTGTTGCTAAAGGGAAGATGCATTATTTCATTTGTGTGACCGAAATACACTGGACCGGGTGTTCTGATACATGGTTGTCCAAGCAAGTGATTAGATCGTGAACGTATCTACTGCTGGAGGAATGAATGAGGCATTATTTATTGAAGATTATTCGATGGTAAAACATTAGCCGAAGGAGACAATAGGCTCTGCTTTGAGGTTCAAAAAAAGCAAATGAGCTATTAAAGAAACAGTTAGATCTTAGTGCGTGAACGCAGAAGAAATGCTAATTAAATGTTTCAAATATAGAAGCAAAAGCATCTAAGTTTGACAATACGTACTAGGAAGCGGAATAAAAATGGTGTCGCCTGTTCTATTCCCACAGAAGTATCGAGTTTTGTCGACGTTAATGGCAACAACTTCAAATCTAAAAATCGCGTTGCTAAAAATTGCCTTGCTTTTGAGATCGATACATTTAGTGATTTGTCCCTCTATTTTCTTTTTATTTTTAGAACAAAGTTTATCATGCATTTTTAAGTTAAATAACGTGAAACCATTCGCATATTTTTGAGGCCTAAGAAGCTCTACAACTCAATGAGACTTTCGTTCAATAAATATGTGACCCTAATATTACCAATTTATTATTTGCTTTCAACTGTATTTAATTTGTTAATTCGATTTCAAAGCCGAACACGCTCATTCAATTCATTTAATACACTCCTTCAGTTTCAGCCAGAGGGACAGTTCTCATTAGGTTATTAGGTTAATAATTTAGAAGAAGTCTGCAAAATTAGTAGAGGCAGAAAGAACGATAACGCAGAATCCAGACACTTACATAATTTAATATATTCATCTTTGTCATTACAAAATGGAGTTTAACGCTAACTCCCAGTGATCCAGACATTAAAAAGCCAAGCATATGTTAAAGTTCTCGAAAACACTTAGTTGTACGCGGACATATTACTATAAAAAGCCGAATATTAAGTTTAATTAATTGGTAAAAAGGTTACAAATAAACTTATTGTTCGTTGTGTTGGTCTTTTGCCGAGATGGCGTTTGCGTGCCCCTAGGTGGAGTAACATGAACTCCTGACCTGTATGGATTGTTAACTATCATGAACCTTGAAACCAAAGTATACTTCGAGGGGCAACTGGCTGATGACTTAGCATAAAGTGATCTCTACTTAACACGCTTTATACCTGTTGCCCTTGAATGATTTACTGATAAATACTTTTTTGCTGTTTTCTCCGTGTTGAATATGCCTGAGTTTTTGTCACCTAGATGGCCCATATATGGGTGTATCATTCAATGCCAAGGACGTGTTGTTCGAAGCTTTTGCAACTACTGGCATTATTATAGAAATATATTATAGAAATTGATATTTTCTTTAATTTCGGCAAAGGTCATTCATAACGCACATTTAGTCCCGGCCTTTTTTAACGAGGAGCTGTCAACACCAAGAGTAAACACTAGCAACTGTGGGTATATAAATCGACTCAAAACAATTTAACAGAAACAAAATACATTGCTTGACCGCTCAGTAGAATATCAGATCGGCGCCGTCAACAGGCCAATTTCAGCAATGGTAATCACAGAGCTGATGGGTGGCCCACGACGTCGCACAAAAGTATCTCACTGAGGGTATGACGTGTAACTGTAGAGGAAAAAGCTAATTAAAACAACAATCGTGGGCGAAAACCCTGGGCATTCCACAGTCTGATCAAATCCATTTGAAAGTAAATCGTTTCACAAACTGATAGCACTGAATGTCTGGCAGAACGTCAAAGTATGTCTACTAAAGTCTGCTGAACGTTCAGAATTTATAAGCGAGAACCAGAAACATGACAGCGCTGGCCGTAAATAATAAAATCTTTGTCGATGCCATTTGCAAGGGCCTAGAAGGTGCGCCTGAAATTGTACGAAACCATGCTGTCAGTTGTGACCTTGATTGAAGTTAGGTTTAAGTTAGTTAATCAAATGTCGATCTCCTTTGCGACAGATAATTTCAAGTAAAGATAAACAAACTGTTTTGGTTTACATATGTTTTTTTTTATAGATCTTATCGAAAAAGTGGTAATGGGGCCGATATAATCATGTATATGCCCGCGATATCAAACTGGTTATGTCAAAAACGCCGAGGAGCATGCAAACCTGCATAAAAATGTAATCAAGTCGTAAATGCAGCATTTTACATCTCTATGAAATATATACCAAGTGGAACTGTAAACTGTAGGAGTAAACACAGCGGATATTGTCATAGCCATAGGTTGGCTTTTAGTAACATTGATATTTAACGAAAAAGTTCAATTTGTGTTATGAAAATGATTCTCAAGGCGTTCTGACTGTCATTTCCTCCTGCCAATACAAAAGAGGATGAACCCCCAATAGTGATTCTTCTTTTTTAGATATTTGTGAATTGGAATCCCTTGAAACAATTGAGTTAAATTCACCTAAAAAATGTAACGATTTTTCCGAAAGGTGAAATTTAAACGGCAGCTCGGTCGTTACAGTTTTGTAAAATTTGTGATACACTCAGGAATGCCCATTTTGAACAACTAAGGCGAAGCATAGGAAAGAAAGGCAGTTTGACAGACCTTTTTATTTAAAATGCATCGAGCTTGCTGGCTAGGTACTCTCGCAGGAGCCTTGCAAGCTGAGGAGACCACGTAGATGCATAGGTTCGATCATCGCCGTTGCACATTTACAGTTATGGGGTGTGTCTTACAAGATAATGCAAAAAGCGCTATCGTGGACGTTAAATGTTGACTGATGGTCTGCCCTGAAAATGTTTATTTAGTACCGCCTACTTATATTTTATATATGCAGTGTTGCTGGTTCAGGACATAACCGCTTCTTGCTCCATAGGAATATCTTTCCATAGCCTATTCATCTATGAAGTTACTTAATTTCTTTAATGTATGATTAAATTTCAAATTGATTGCTTCTTCACCTTTAAATTTGCCTTCTCGATCGCTTGTTTCAAATTTCATTCAGTAGCGTACCGTTTGCTTAAAACAGAATAAATAGTTGACTCCAAAAGTAAACCGAACATGTTCAGTACTAGATTATTTACCAAGGTTTAACTGGTCTTACTACAATTTAGTTATTTAATCACATCTAAACGTAAAATCAGATTTGTGTACGGTCGAGTATCAATTTCTCATATCACAGAGTGCTGTGCGCTAACCTAAAAGGTATTTCCACCTAAGATGTTAAAACGAAGGTACATTTATGTTGGTAGTTCATACCTGTAAAGCAGAACTTAGCGATAAATGTGTATCCGCTCATCATCATAACCGAAACTTTGGAGTTGTCTAAAAAGAGAGTTGAAACTTGTATCCTTGTTTTGCTCGCATCTGCTTCTATGTTCGGACGTTCTTACCTCCATCTAAATTGCTTCAATTCAATTCAATTAAGCCTCTATTGTTGTTTAATTTAAGGGAGGACCATGTAAAATGATTAACATGATACAGTGTTTTCACATATAGACATTACGTAAAAAGGTACATAAGTCATAACTACAATAGGCCGGTTATATACAGTCTAAGCCAAGTATTTGCTGAATTGACCATTTCGTAATTCACGCGTAATCTTTCATGAAAATATTTGGGTGCCCAGTTCTGGCCACCTCTAACGCAGTTACCGTTAGCCTGCTTCGTAAAAAATCTTCTTTTAAATGTACAGAGTGGACAGTATCACCAGAGAATACTAATTATCTCTTCTGCTTTATCAACCCCGTAATGAGATGCGATTCACCGAAGAAATCGTGCCTGTACACGCTTAATAGCCCCCATATGCTTACGTATATACAGGAGCCAGAATAGAATAAAAATTTAGGGGTGACAGGACTTTGTAATCCCCACATCTTTACAAAACAACTTTAAAACAGTGATTATCTTATTTTGCTAAAAAATTAAGGAGATTTTATGACAAAACATCTAAAAACGGAATCAATAGTAAGTAGGGTTGAACTGATAGTCTGATGAATATGTTGGTCAAAATTGGGAATCGGTATCACTGTGATTCCAAGTTCTCATTTCGAGTTTATTACGGAGATGGCGTCATCGTTCAGAATATATTCATTCAATTGTTCGTGCGAAAGCAAAATAATATGCTTCTGTACTGAAATAATCATGCCGTTAGCCGCTCACTATCTAGATATCATATCAACCCTATGATAAATTTTGAATGAGGCCTCACTCGCTAGACCTAAAGGTCCGTACAATTTTAGGTCATTAGTGTGAACTTGTACTGCAGGCCTGAAGGAATTCGCTTCAAAAAAAGGCAAAGTCCAGAAACTTTAATAATTCGATCAATCCATGTTAAAGCATTCCCAGCCTTATTTACATAATAGCATACAAAACGTGTGAAACCATAGCGCAAATCAATATCAACCGCGACGGCATCTACGCTATCAATAATCTCTATGGACATACACTTTAGGAATTTTTTTTAATAAATATTGCGACACCATCACCTTTTGAACCTCAGTCGCGTCGAAACATTTAGTAACGTTTATCCATTGACAACTCCATGTCCTGGACACTCACATGCAATCATGCCTTCGTGTTTATAATAATTCAATTCATAATATTTTAAGATAATAATAGTCCATGCCCTTCCGGGAAAAATCGATTTTTTCCGGGAAGGGTATACCGCCGAGTGCCATTGGGCAAAACCTATGCTAATATGTACTTTCCTATAAATTTTCAAGAAATTTATCAATGTTTGTGCTGTAAGAGCTCCAGCTTGAAGACATCTAGTATTATTTAGTTTTTTATTTAGCATAGAGGATTTATGGCAGTTGTAGGGTTGTGTCGGCAGATTATTCTCATATCTTGCCTGCTACATTACTTGGAGAAATGCTTGACGAAATATTTGCATACAAGCTAAATCACCATTCTGCTTTTCTCAGCATTCTGTATATCAAGTGTTGAACACGTTTCAAATAAAAGCTAGCGTTTCTTCCAAATTTGCTACTTTACCCAGTGTTTTTTTAGTGTTAATACAAAATTTAACAAATGGTTAAATTTACTGTGGGACTTTTGTTTTCTGTGCAGATTGCATCCACCAATCGTTATACAGTGTGCTGATGAATTTAAAATACATATGTCATACTTATGTATTTAAATCTTTATTCTCATTTCCGATTACAGAGTATTGCTAAGAGTTGTATGGAATTAGCTTCTCCTAGAGTCAAGGCACCAATCAAGTTCAAAGCAATTTTCCTGCGTTAACCTACGGCCGCCATAAACACTAAAGTAGAAACGAAAACATACCAAGTATCTTAAGGTCGGATTTTTTTGAATGGAATGATCATAGGAGCAATATGAGGTGACGCCGTTTGAGAGAAGGGCTATCCTTCTTGCAGGTAGAAAAAGGTTAGAAGCTTTAAGATCTTCTAGGGCAATGAAGAACTTCCCGTAAAATCGAAGGCTGGATACCTGGGATACTACCTGGATAGCTTCTTGAGTGGACAAGCCCACCTAGACATTACGCTTGCTAAAGCATTCAGGGCCATTATGGGAATGACTCAGGTAACGCCAGACCTAACGTGTCGTTCAAGGAACTATCCAGGTAGTATCCCAGATATCTAGCCTTCGATTTTATGGGAATTTTCTCATTGCACTAAAAGACCTTAAAACTTCTAATCTTTTTTCTTATCTGCAAGAAAAAGAGCCTCGCTCTTGCGCGGTGCGACCTCATATTATTCCTTTCAAGTAAAATCTGATCAAGCTTATCTGGATGCCGCGCTTTTCTAAGGCATTTAAGGCCGCCATGGAAATGGCTCAAATAATGCCCAACTTAAAGCTTAAGGACTACAAGGAAGCTACCCCGCGGTGGCTGATTCTATAGCTACCTTTGCGGGCCACGCCTAATACGTCGAAACTCTAACAATTAAAAGAGAGGCTAAAAGCTGCTGGACTCGTCAAATAGTACAAACGATAGCATTCCGCTGCGCGACGGCCCATAGAACGGCAGCCACGAAAGCTACTGCAGGAATCGGAGAGATCATACCTTGGCACAAGGTACAACAAAGGCGGACTCATTGGTAGAATCCTTACATCTTAACGCAAAATAGCGAGAACACCGTGATCAAAACCTGGCAAGAAAAGTGAATAAGAAGAACACGAAGTGGCCCAGGAGATCGAGTTAGGAAGCTGATACCAGAAATTCAAGCCTGGATAGACTGGACGTGCGGTGACATTTCTTTTAGTACATATAAGTAATTACTGGACGCGGAGATTTCAGTTCATATTTAAGTAAAATAGATAAATTAACGTTAGCACAATGTAAGTACTGCAGCAAAGATGCAATAGACACACCAGAACACACAATATTTGAAAATCCGGGCTGGGTGTCAAAATGTGGTTCTTTATTGAATGCAGGTCTTTCCCTTAGGAAACTGGTCAATAAATTACGTTGTTGCTTGGGAAATTGGATAAATGAGATAAACGCCGTTATGCAGGAAAAAATCTAAGAATTCAAAAAGAATTGTTGAACATTAGTTTAAGTAAAATCTTTGGTCATTTGACCCAGCTGATTATCACCACAATTACTGGCAGAAGTAGTGACATTCACAGTTCCACTAGTGATGTTCTATATCTACGGCGTGAATTCTAATGAAATAGGTAAGCTTTTAACGGAAATTCCACTACTTGGCGAATACCTAACCGTGCGGCTAAGTGTTCATAATAATTTTCTCCGTCCCCAAACGAAGAAAAGAATTATGTATGTCCGAATATGTCCAATTTCTCAAAAAGCCCGTAGATTCTTATATTAAAGTACGACCGCCGGTCTCATCCTTTATACAAAGATTTTCTAATAAATACCGTAACGAATATAGTTTGCTCCTCTCGTTGTCAACAATTTATCAAATGGCTCTGTAATAAGATTGCAGTTAAACTTAGTCACAGCCTCAACTGCAAAAAAACTACCACAACGCGCTTTCTTATATATCAATCCTTTCAAATGCACCCCTCAACCATCGCCCGGAAATTACAGTTAAAAAGCAACAAAGTAACTGCATCTTAAAAACTGATTTTTTTCTGAGGTCTTCGCGCTTTCCTACATCGTGCTACCAGAAGCAAGCTATCGTTTTTAACCTACTCAAGATAAACTAGGGAACATATCAAACACAAATGCCGGTATTTTTAAGCATGATCCCCTATGGAAGAAATACCTTCGAAAAGCTTTAATAAAAATCGATACTTCAACCAAACTGTGTCAGCTTCTTTGTCAGGTTATTTTTGAGTAATATATAGCAATAAAATGATAATATGATAAAGTTTAATTTAATTCAAAGAAACAATCGGGATAGGATTATAGCGACTTATTTATCCTGCGTGACGAGAAACGTAAAATCGATTTCCACCACTTCCTTGACTGCTATTGGCTATAAAACACGGTTGTTGCACACGGATTCTAGCACATAAATGTATGTAGCCATAGCCTAGGCTTGAACAGTAGGGAACTAATCGGTTGAGCCTAAAGAGTGGTGCTAAACTAAGGTTTGTTGCTTAGACTGCCGTAGAATCGGAATACAGAAGAGCTTGGACTCGCATTCAATTTCACACCCTGCATCACGGGATGGTACTCATGATTAGGGACTTGAATCATTTCCTTGAGCTATTATTATCATTTTTCGCTATAGATTCAGCTAAACCAATTTGTTTTGTGACATAACGGGATGGTTTTGGAGTAATTGATGGGACGAATCGACTCAAGTTGCAGCTCAGATCTTTAAAAATTTGCATAGTAACCAATAATCTTAACTTTAGCTATATTCCAAAAGAGAGAAGGGAAAAACACCTAGGCCAATAAATTGTTTACTCCTATGTCATTTACATACACAGTTACGGTTTATTTGCGCTTCGTTTCTCTCTGATCTCTTTAGGTCGAATTGTTAGTGACACATCTGAAATTTGTAGTAACGCCGTGTAAGTCAACGAAGCTACCAGCACGACTGGATAAAATTCAATTCAGCTCACGTGGTAACGGGTTATTGCGGAGAGAAACTGTCTTTACAAGTTCTTCTTTACTTCCTGATTAAAATGTTGAAAAATAACCATCTGACCGTTGCACAAGGAACACTTACTAAGGACGTTAAACAATGCCCTATTAACTAAATAGTTCGTATAGGTTATATTCGTTGATTTCAAGACCGCCCTTACTTCTCTAGAATATAACCATACACTATGCTTTTAAAGCTTTTATGTTCGTAAATGACCTGGTTATTCATGGGGCCACCCAGTTTGAAGTTTACTAGGTTCTCGCAAAACCGTACTTAGCCGTCCCCGAAGTCGGTTCGGGAACCAACTTCACTCAGACCGAAACGAGGGAGATAAACAAACAGAGTTTCGGTCCGAGATAATTCCTTCCTTTCCTTTGAAATTCGCTGAATATGGCGATGGCATTGTTTAAGAAGATTTTACGATAGAAATTTTGATCAACTCAGTCGTATAAAGGCGTCATTTCTTAAACGACGCTGCATTTCTGTACGTTGACATATTAATCTTTATTGAAGAGTTCATTCTGCGTTTCCAACATGCATATTCAGTGAGAGACCCCCAAGAAATCCCCTGCAATTTAAAGTGCAACCTCGCGAACATGGGCGACGAATCCTATAATTTTGAAATGACGGCACTTAGAAAAATGTTGCCGTCATCGCGTGGGTCTCTGTGCTTCGATGTTATCAAGTGGTGCGCGATATATCAAGCCTTAATCAACTGCAAGAAATTTCGCACGTGCATTAGAAGTGCTAACTCCTACGATAAACATAAAGAAATAAATATGCCCCACAATGCAAATCCTATAGCCTCACTGAAAAGCCATAAAATAGCAACATGTAACATAAAATATTTTCAGTCTTGTGTGTCAACATATAGCTAAATTTTCTGACTCTGTCAAGAAGTCTGGCTTTATATTATCCCGCACATCGCTTTGTTTCGTCATATGATTCCAGTTATGATTTGCGAATATTTTATTATTGTGCCCTATTCAGACTGCCATATATATATATATATATATATATATATATATATA
>MNPL01001102.1:0-16231 GCA_002081605.1 Tropilaelaps mercedesae | reverse complement strand
GCGCCGAGGGGCGCAGTGGCCAGCATGGGGAATGGGGTCCCGCACTGGAGAAGAGGCAGACTCTCAGTCGGCAAAGGGTCGTCGCTGCGCATTGCTTCGTCCTATACTTTCCGGGAATAAACGCTTAGGACATTTGGGCCTAATGAGTTCATTCCTTCGAATCGAGAATAAGAGACGGCCAAGAATAAATTAAGATCTTGACGAGTGACGACGACGACGACAGCGGCAACGAAAACAACCATGGTAACGCGTACATGGCAGAAACGGAGTGCAAGCCACGAAAGGGGACGACAGAAGAATCTCAGACGCTGAAGAAAAACGGCCGAAATATCGCCGCCGGGGGGTTGGAAACCTTGGCGAAGCCTCAAGCTGAGAGGCTGAGATAAACAAACAGCAGCAGCAGCCGAGTTTTGCTGCTCGGATCGGATTTGCCTGAAAAGTCCGGCACTTGCTACTATTCGTCGCCATGGCTATTTGTAGTAGCACAAATTCTTCACACGAAATGGCCGATACTAAAAAAAAACAAAAATCGCCGTTACTGTGACCGTTCGACGCTAGAACGTGTCTCGTAGCGACGCCCCCGAATTCGACGGAAGACACTGGAAAGTGCGGAAAGTTACGACCTGACAAGGTGGGCGTGACGCGTGACACAATTGAACACAATTTTCCCTCGGGAAATATATCCGTCTTTGATCGTATTCGTTTTTGATTATTTGAACAAGAGGGTAAACTATGCGATAATCTGCCATTCAAATGTTTTTTAGCACGATCAAAACACGCTCCCAATGCGTGACCCATCTAGTTCGTTGTGGTCACGGGACCGGTGGTGGTGTAGCCGCTGGATAGCGAATATATTTGTGTTGTGTCACCATCAAATGCAATCTCGCAAGTTCGCGTACAGCGACGCGGCGCTCGGAAACCCCCGGCCGGGCCGTCTATATTTCTCAATATAGAAATTTGAGCTGAGCGTCTTGAATAATCAGCGTTATCTCGACGCATAAGCGTCATTGTGCGTGTACGCCCGCGACTCGAGCGCACGGCGTTTCGTCTTTTATGCCGCGTTTTCCCCATCCTGCCATTACCATGAAGGGAAGGTGGCTAAGAGCAGGAAATACACGACACCAAGAAGAAGGCCGGGTCACGATAAGACAACGAACGACACTCGACCACGAGATCATCTTTGTGGAGGTGCGACCAGTCGACGGCAGAAAAGCCCCAAAAAAAAAAAAGATCCCTAGATAGAAACGGAGATGTAAAGAGAACACACACACACACACACACACCCTTCGCATACTTCATTGACTGTATTTGTGCGCGCGTGAAATAAATGCGACGATGATGTCATCGTTCACCAACAGGACGAACGGCACCGTTTGTCATCATCATCATCATCCCCATCATCATCATCATCATCGAGTGATGGGCGAATAGGCGAGAGTTCAAGGTTGCCGTGCAGGTTTGCTATTGCTGGTCGGGCGGCGTGCGCGAAGAAAGTCTGAGCATTCGCAGTGGCATTCGCTGTCGAACGTGCGAATAACACAGAACGGTAGATGCACGCAAACCGCTACATAGCAGCGTCCATTGTGAAAAAATGAAAAAAAAATATGAGAAGAATGGAGCATGAGGAGGACGTCATGTGCGCGCGGCGGCGGCGGGGGGGGTACGACGAGTCGAGAGATCCACTCGACGAACGGTGTCTTGAACAATTCACTCGACCACAACAGAGCTCGGCCCCGAGTCGCTCGAAGGTACTGCGCCCCGTCTCGGCGAACAGACGTTGCCATAGCCAACGCCAGCGACAGCAGCACAAGTAGTCCGCAGTAGTAGTAGCAGTAGTAGTAGTAGTAGTAGTAGTAGTAGTAGTAGAGAAGCGACGTGAGTTGGGGGCTCAAGCACTGGCCGCAGTTTTTCTTTTCATCGTAGCTGCCCCCGCCATCTACTCGTTCACACATCAGACACATTTTTTTCTTGAAGGATGGGGTGAAGACCGCACCCCCAATGTGTCCTCACTGTCTGCATCCACAGAGCTCCAAGTCCGTTTTCTTCTCTTCGTCACTTTGAAAGATTGGGCCAAGTGTCGAGGCCAAACGTGACGCCAGCGTGCCCAGTGGCAAACTGCAAACCTCTACGAGAGCTTCTGACTGTCCATGGTTGAACGACGGACGCCATTGTGCGCGTGCTTATGCTGAGTCGGATTCCATTCGGCGTGTTTGTGTGAAGCACACGATGAAGGAACGCACGATGCGAATAAAGGAATGTGATGCTTATTTATGTCGTGAATGCTCGCCGCCAAATTGTCTACGAGAAAAGCACCCGAAAAAGGTGCGTCATTCGTTGAATATTGTCTCGTCCGCCGTAGAAGAATAACGCAATTGTTGTTGCCCTCGACTTCTGTTGTCGCTGTTATAAAATACAATGGCTTAAATATAATATCGTAATAAGTGTGGCGTTATTTTCATTGTCAATAAACAAAACGAGTAGCCACACGGCTCATGCGCGAGTGATGTGTTCGTTGCCCACTCGTGCATCTGTAGGAGGACATCTGATCGGAGGATATGATGAACTGGTCATTATATGTCTTATTATATGTCTCATATTAACGACGCACTTATATGGACATAAACAGCAGCAGCAGCAGCTCATGCACGAGCATTCATATTTGTGCTTAACGAAGGCGAATTCCACTTGACTCGAAGATGTCGCTTTGCAACCTGACCGAAATACAAGATTGAGCGAGCGTCAGACAGCGTCGTTGTTCTACTAAATCGCCATAACGAAAAATGTAACTACAAAGTTGATATGTGCGTTTATATGTGCGCCACGTTTTTCGATTGGTCACGTTCGGTTCGCCATGTTGTTGTCACACGGCTGGATTTTCCATGTAGGATCATGGTAAACGTCGACAATTTACCGGCGAACATTGTTTGCCGACAGACATTCTTCACAGCGTGATTCCCTATGAAGAGGAGACCCCTTTACATAACTCTTCACGGAAGGCGACGCTAACTTTACTAGAGGATTTCATGAAGAAATAGGGTGGCTTTTTTTTTCTAGAGAATTCAAAAATTCTGTCTGATCGCGCCGGCGACGACGACGACGCCGATGTAGAGACGACAGCGAACAAGTTTAGCGTCTGTAAACGTCTGTAAATTGTACTGAGCATGACATTGAGTTGATTGACTTGCTCGACACTGAAGGTGAACGATCTCCAACTGCCTTAGGGTTCAAGTTATTCAAGTTAGCGCGACGAGGGAGCTGAATTAGTTACGCCGCTGGATTACCGCAACGGCCCCGGCAATTACCTTTTATAGAATAACTCGAAAAGTAGAGCTCGAAGTTGAAGACGTCGCGTCGCGTTCAGTGTTCTTTGACCGCGATACAAAAACGTCCTGACGCGACGAACTTACGAGAGCTACAAGCGAATATTCAAGTTAGTTGGGTCAAGTTAAAATTCAAACACGACGCATTGATCCGTACGTCAGCCTTGAACATTTTGCGCGCATGGGACTGAAGGTCAACAAGACAAGATTGCTCCAAGTACAGAGTGAAGCTCATGTCTTCAAACTCTCACGAATTTAGGGAACTCGCTCACTAGATAGAACAATCTGTAATAAATCACATACAGCGTCACTTTGCTATTGATACGGTCATTAATACGATTACTAATATTTCACGAATGATTTTTATAGATATTATTTAATAGTCTCGCTCTCGTTCTCTACTCGTATGGGGTAACCAAGCAGCGTCCACACATTCACGGATAGAAGCGAAATAGAGAAACGACAACACAGACACAAAAAACGTTTCACACAAACCGAAAACTGTAATGTAACTGTCATGTAACTGTAATGTAAGTTATACTACTAGGGAGTGAGCAACTCGCTTTTGTCTGTTGCAGGGAAGGAGGGCGGCGGCCCTCTGGTGTTTCACCTCACGATCAGCTGGTGATCCGGCGATGGAATCTCCCGTTGGACGTCTCCGACTGTCTCCGACTGCCATATTTTTGTGATGAGCTGGCAACAACGACGATTCGTGATGATCGAGCTAAATATACTTCGTCATTACACCCCCACACCTCGATGAGGGTGTTTCATCGTACGCGTAAGGCCGGTCGATGCATTTCACCTGCGCTGGCGCACTCTGAGGGCGGCCACGGCACTGGCGACATCAGAAGGCGGAAATTCTGCAAAACAAGAACACCTGTCGTAGGATGGTCGTAATCTTCGGCTGGTGTCGTTGCTGAAAGGACGTTTTCTGCAGGATGTCCTGTCAGCTAGATGCTCATCAAACATTCGAATATCGTCGTGGTGGTGGTGAAATGGAAAAAAACAACGAGTGGAACGGGCAAGCGCTGAGTGGCACCAGTCACCCAGGGGCCGCCACCACCACCATCACCACCACCGTAGAAGCAGTAGCCAAAGTCTGATTTCCTTATCGGTGTCGTCGCAAATAAAATTGATAAATTTTATTTTATATGGGCAAGGCCGTTGTTGCTGCTGGGCGGCAGGAAAAAGAACAGCGGAAAGCAGCATCGCGGTGACGTCGTCGTCGTCGTCGGAGGTGTCGACGCGGCGATCGCCCCCTCCGGCATCGTATTGCCTTTGAGATAAGAAGACGGTTGGTTGGCCGCTTGCGCCGCCTCCTCTCCGCGCCCACAGCCCAGCAAACCCCAGTCGGTGACACACACACATGTAGTGGAGAAACACAAAACGGGCGAGCCATAACACACACACACACATGCGTTCATAGAGTGAACGAGAGAGAGAAAATACCAAAAAGGCATATAGTTTACACAAGATGAGACACAACGAGGGACCCCGTAGCCACTCTCCACTACGTACAGCGTCGACGGCTGGTGGAGAAGGAGGAGGAGGAGGAGGAGGAGGAGGAGGCGGCATAGAGACGACGCAGGTCCCGCTGGCCTCTGGCGAAGCAGAGCGACGCTGACAACGATAACAACACCAGTGACAACGTCACCGGCAGACAGAACCCGAGAGACAGAAACGGAGAGCGAGAAGGTAGAGAACGAGATATAAATGTTGAATCAGACAAATTCTGCTCCGTTTCCCGCCTCTGTGAGCGGAACAGGGACAGACAATTCAAGACTTGAAACGAATAAAAGATTTAAAAATACATACACGACTCGTGTCCCCACGTGTCTGCACTGAAACACTTTTCCCACTTCCCCTCCATACAATCTGTGTATGTCATTTATGTCTGTAGTGTTATATGTACGCTGAAATCTATGTATCCATATACGCATCTGACCATGAAGAACGTGTGCTTCAAGAAACGAGCTTCAAGCAGAAGAAAGACAACCAAGAACCTCAATGGAGGATTTCTAAAAAGGATTTAGCCGCCGCAAATTCGATTCAAAAAGCGCACTTTTTTCCTAACCGCCAATAGAAAAAAAACCCTGTTGAGCTCCTCTAAGGTGCTCTCTTCCGAAGAGTGGACACGTAACAGAAATTCATGCTGAAAATAGATTTCGCCAGACTGTATTAAATTGGTGCATTAATTCGACGAGTAAAGAAATTCTACCAATTTCCACGTAGATAACGGCCACACTTTCCGAACGTTGAATTTCAAATGGCAGCTCACTCGAGTAGCTTGTTGCGCATATTTTGCCAATGTCTACGACGAAATTGCGCGCACTGATCTGTTATCCAGTGTGCACATTTGTGCTAACCCAAAATGTAGATCATTACGACGTCGACTCATGTGTTTTGCTCCATTTGGGTTCGAACACATGACCGTGATAATGTAACATGACAGTCATGATAGTTTTATCGAGGAAATACCGTTCCCCAGATGACATCGTTTTTCTGAGGGCCACCGAAACAGGTAATTTTTTTTTTTTTTTGTGCTCGTTGCGCTACATTCGTCTCCGCGGTTGAAAAGCGTATTCCTGTGCGACAATAAAATGATCTCCCGTCAAGTATCACGGCAAAGGGTTCCTTTCGTGCAATGCCGCTCATCGGAATAGTTACTCAGTGACGGATCGCGCACGACATGATCCGACACGGACCCAATGCGAACGCTAATTGGCCGAATTGATTGAAATCTCTGCTAATCGCCAATATGGCTACACAGGACAGCCTCGTGCGACGTTCTCACACTGTCCGCCCAAGTAAGTAGTTGTCTGCCGCAATGCATTCATATTCTATTCATAGGTTGTTTTGTTTTTGTTTGGCATTTTATGGTCCGGACAGCGTCACAGCGAGCGATGTAGTTCCGATGAGAAATACGGAACTGAGCAACAACAGCTGAGTGTGCTCCATTACAGAGCTACAGGGCCGATGCTGCGGCGTCGTTGTCACTCTTTGGACGACGCCGATCGACTAATATCGACGAGATAATGGAGATAATGTTGATCGGTCGGGTGGTCCGGGCCCGAGCAAAAGCCACACGTTTGCCCCAAGGCAATGGCTCTGTAGTTGTCGATGGCGACTGTGCTTCATGCCCCATCATATGAATTCTCCGACGTGAGCGACCACAACGACGACCTCGTTGTATGCCACATGCGTCTCGACCATTTGATCCTGATACCTCGCGGTGGCTGATCCGTCTCCAGGAGCTGGTACCGGCTCAGGACAACCTGACCATGCCGTCGTTCTAGGCACACGGTGGGAGGTGTCGGAGGTGTGGGAGGCGCTGGGGGATGTCGCTTGTGGTAGCCGCCGTTCGCAGACTGTGATATCGGCCGGAGAGATCCGACTGTCCGGCACTTCCGACTGCTCCGATCAGGACTGCTGACTTCGGCCTGGCCCCGCTCGGCCTCGAATCGCTTGGTCAACCGTCGCCATACTCGGTGGCGATCTGATTGTCGAATTGGCATTCAGCAATTGCTCTTCACCAATTGCTGCTATTCCAACGGACTCTACCGACTGACTGATCGGCGTCGCACTCCAGGCGCAGGGGGGCGCGACAACTTCACGATGGCCGCCACCGCTGTCGTACACAGGACATCTGCACCCGATGCGGCGGCATTCGTGCCGATGCCACGATGTGTTGCTGCTGCGTCTTCGATGAAACGCATCGACAGATGAATGCATACATATACATATATACATATGTACATACATTTGTTGCACTCGGGACACAGCCTCCCAGGCATAGTCACCTCTATGATTTCTCTTAGTAGCTTTACAATGAGAATGTCTTCCGTGGATCTGTTGCAATTTTCTGTGCTCTTCGATTCTTCACGTTACAGTAGCCGAGCTGACGAGCCATTGCACGAATTAGTTCAGTTGTCGTTTTTGTTGTTGTTCTGTTGTTGTTACATGAAATTCAACTTTACATGTAAAGTTCTCTTGGGCAGACTAAAAGCGCAACTTGCATTGTCCTCACGTTTGTCAATCACAAACGTTTTTGTTTCAACTGTTCATATACAAAATGCATTGTTTCCGCAGTTTTGTCTACTACTACGTTGTTGTTGCATCCGTGTGAGCTTCAAATAGAAAATCGCTAAAAATCAATTACAAACCGAAGTCCCTCGAAGATTCGGCTGCCTAGCTTTGAATTGTCCGCCTGTCCTAACGGCTAAGTCAGCTAACTTGAAGTCCACTACTACTGCGCTTCAAAGATATCATCAGAAGTCATCCTTCATCACGGGTTGGCTACTCTGGCCATCGGAACATTCCGCATCTACGAAAATGACATTTAATTTCACCGTCTGATATTGCCGACTGCGTTTAAGCATTGCCACTAGCTCGGTCACTATTTCGGAAACTCAAAGGCCCGAACGAAGTCCGACGTCGGTAATGTCGGCATTTACTCGGCATTAGAATCTTCTACTTGACAGGTAATGCTGATGAGACCATCGGCAAGTTCCATTGCTATTTATTATGTCCCGCTAGCGCTTAGCTAACCCTAATGACGGCCTTCTAACTCCGAAGCCATTGTCGCCCAAATATAGACGACGAACTCATTTCCTATAGAACTAATTCAATTTTTGGCAAGTAGTCAATAATCTCGAAATCGTCGAGAGGCCATGCTAACGAAACATTTCACTCAATTAACGTTACATCACCGTATCGAGAGGGGCAAAGCTTACGTCGAAAGTGTTTTCCATTGCGCCGACTGGTGGTCTAGCTTAAAAATCGTAAAGCTACTTTCAGATGAACGCATCTCCATGCAGAAATTCAGCTGATCGTACCACAGCCACCAGCCAGCTACAACATGAGACTGTCGACTAAATTTGAACTTAGCTATTTTTGCGCGTGCGCTCACTGAATGAGTGCGTTCTTTTTATGGTACAATGAAATCAATAAGATGATTGCACGCATATCGATTACGATCGCAATGTGTAACGGAGCCTGTACACTGAGCAATACTCAGGATCTAGTAGGACACGTCAAGGACGTCTCTAGTCACAGCTGGAATAGCGGCGACCCAGGATGCTAAACTCACGGCGATGACCTTCGTGGGGTTCTGTCGGACGAATATGAGGTCAGGTACGCCTAGTTCGGAATGGGCTGATCGTGGGCTAACTTTCAGCAAGGGTACCCCTCTCGAAGGAGATTAGCTATCATTTTCTGAGCCGTTTTCTGAGACATTTACAGAGGTCAAGGCGCTCTTGCGCACTCGGGATCGTCGACCTACAATTGACGATGATCACCTGTAGGAAGGAAACGAATGTGACGCATTCATAGTAAGTAACGGTAATTAATTGCGGCGTACGACTACACTAATGCGTTCTAGCCCCTGCACTCGGATCAGCACAGCGATAACCTCAGATTGAATGCGCCTCCCGTAGGCCAGACAGGGTCTCGGCGAACGTATTCGTCAAATAGGCATTTCTCTCAGGCGAATTTTGTCGCTCATCGATGGCGGCGTCGAGACCTGTTCTAGGACCCCACCTCACATCGCCTTCAGTGTGCGATGCATTCGAATCTTCTTGGTCTTCAATAGCCATCAATGGCCATATTTGTAGCAGCATGATCTTCACTAACGATGACGGCTGACGTTGGGCACAGCTGTCAGCTGCGGTGGTGGTGGTGGTTCGTCGTGCGTGGATGGGTCGTTGTTGTGTGTTCGATTGTGCCGGTGGTCCCTTTCGGTGATGCGGCGTTCCGGGGCTAGACGCCCTCGTGAGTGTCGCTGGATGTGTGCGTTTGTTGGTTATTGCGAGTTTGTGGATGTATACGAGTGTAGTCTGGCAAAGGAAACGACACACGGCCCGCCAGGCCAGACAGGGAGGACGTCGCTCTCGTCCTGACTTCGGCGTCCTGTTTAAGCGTCCCAGGAAAGGGATACGGAAGGACTGTGGAGGGGGAGGGGGCCATGTTGAGGACCATCGTGAGAGCTGAATCCCTTTCCCTCCGGACCAGCTACCGCCACCGGGATCAGTGGCCTCTCTCAAGGTCACCTCCTCTGCGCCAATCGCCCTCTGTTAGCTACACCCTCCCCCCGCCCAGCGACAGCCCCATCGGCGTGCGGGGGTGGTGGTGGTGGAGGAGGACTGGGCCACCTCAACGAGATACCTCGCACGTCGCCTAACAACGAATGCATGCAGCCATCACATTCGCTGCTTCTCGTACCGCTGCTACCGGCGACAGAAGCAAAAGTAGCAGCAGCAGCAATCGATAACGGTATCGCGTCGTTCTGCAGTGACCGTGGACACCGTTCACTTTCCTAAAAGACAATTTTCTTTTTTGTTCTACCTCTATAGCTCTCGTATAGTTAGGCAAACCTACGGGGAGACGCTAGGTCGGCGTTTGTGCGGCCCGTGTCATCTATCCTTCGTTTCAATCAAATTAGCAACAGACGCGGACGTTCAAAGAAAGAAACTGGCCGAGTCCAGGCTGGGAGACGTCCACACTAAGACGACACTCAACGCAAACGAGGCATTCGTTCATTCGTCGAATACGTTTTCGATGAAGCACGGTCAATGTGCTCCGAGTGGTTCTACATGTCTAGGTCCTGATTCACCCAGTTGGTGTTCCGTGCAAAACTCGATGTCGTTTCGGAGGGTGGCGCGAAGATGCACGAAACGTGTAACGTAACAACTAACCGAAATGAGGCTTTGCGTATACAACGATGAAACGCGGACAGACAATAACGCCTCTATCAGGCTGTTGGCGTCGCCATGTTGGCGCAGGCCGCGCTCATAGCGACGACGAATACATAAAAACAAATGGAAAAATTTCGCGACAAAGAGTGAACGCTTCACCAGTTCAGATGATTTACGGTATCTTTACGGCCCTTTTAGGCCTACGCTACGAATCACCATCATCGCCTTTTGTTTAGACGCTTAACAGATCAAATATGTGAACAATTTCTAGCTGCTCTAAATAATGAGTCTGGTTGATCAATGAAACCGTTGACTCCTCCTCTGCGTTCTCCGTTTATCGTCTATAAAATTTGTGCATTTACTATACTAGAGACCGTAAATGACTTTCAGAGCGAACATTCATTAGTTCACAGTTGCATTGCGCGTATTGGTCTATTGAGGGCTTCGTAGGGCTTCTCGTATCGCGTAGCGTCGCCGCCGCCGCCGTAGAGAGGCTGCCGGTACGTCGTTAGACTCATGCCTTGCATTGCCTGGACCTGCCAGGACATGCCTTGCCCGCCAAAAAAGAAAGGACATCCGCGAGTTCCTGCAGCCACCACCACCACCACCACTACCACCAGCCGGAGGTACAGGCCACCACACCCGGTGTGGGCCATGCCCTCTGGACTTCGAGGACTCTTCTCCGTGTGTGTGTGTGTGTGTGCGTGTGCGTGTGTGTGTGTGTGTGTGTATAGGCGTCGTCGGGTGGGTTGTGAAGGAGAGGTCCTAGATGGTGCGGTTCTTGGCGGTCTCTCAGAGCTGGGGGGTTCGGTAACTGTGGGGATTGTCGTAGTTATGGTCCTTCCCTGGAGCTGCTTCTGCTCGTGGTGGTATGTGTCTATGGCTGTGTGTGTGTGTGTGTGTGTGTGTGTGTGTGTGTGTGTGTGTTCGAAGGAAAGGGGAAATTACGTGGTGGCGTTAAACCTGGGTGGATGGCTGGCGCTGTCTGCCGCAGGGAAGTACCCGGCTGACTAGGCTAGGTTAGGCTAGGTTTAGTTAGCGCCCAGTCGACTTTGCTCCGTCTTTTCCCTCTTTCGCTGTCCATTTATTTCTCTCATTCTCACTCGCGCGCGCATTTGGGCAAAGGCATCCCTCTCCCTCGGTTTACTGTCCCTGCGTTCGCCCTTTCGCTCTTCGGCCCGTTCGTTTGCCCTCCTCCCATTGCCCCTCCGTCTTTCCCTTCCCTTGACTCCCGAGACGCCAGATAGGAAACGAGCGATGGCCAAGCCGGCTGGTGGTTGGGGGCGCCCTCAAGTCTATGCTGGCGGCAGCGCCCTCGCCCTGTCCGCCCCCGCGGGCACCCGTAAATACCCCCGCCGCCTCCCACCCTCGTCTTCCGTTCCCTGTCCCCCAATCCTACTTACGTAACTCTTCAGTTGACGGGTGGCCGCTTCAGCACCCTAACACCCCCCTGGCGGCGAAGAGGTCTAGCATCCGACTTTCATTTCGGAGACGGAGGCGGCGGCGGGGGCGGCGGCGGCCCCACTACCGGCCCTGGTTCTTCTCGAAGGTACAGGGGAGACCTGAAATGATGAAACAGCCACGGGTCGAGGCGAAGAGAACAGGCCACGAAGAGAAACCGAGAGATAGAAATGGCACTTTAAACAAAAACTCAGGACTAACGTGTCTGTGTATGAATAAATTCGCAATCGAATACGCTTGCATATATGCGATAGTATATATTTAGGCATTTAGCTTTATCTGAGGTGCACGTCTAGATAAGCCTGTACGGACGCCCATCTGGGAACCGACAACATCGAAGCGAGGGAAACGACTGATTTCATCACGCCGCGTTGTATAAACGCTATTCACATCTACACCAGCTCTTGTTACACAAACACAACCGACATTTTCCTAACAATGCCGTTCTCAGCATTGTAGACCTCGAACTTGGCCTGTGCCCTCCTACAAGGACAACCTTCGACACGGAAGGGGGGCATTCACGTCGGACAAGTACGAACTGGCCAAGGTAACTGCGTCTGCGTTAACGGCGTAACGTCCTATTGAGATGAGATTCGAATTCGCATCGGCTCGATGAGACTCTGACCGGACATATCTCGGATATTATGATGATCGCCGTAGACAATGACTGGCATGGCTGCAGCTGTTGTGGTCGTCCTGGACTGCAAAGGGACAGGAAGTCGCGCTGTCGATCACTGCTGCTCCTCGCCAGGCCATTTTTGGAGGAACACTCCCAACGAGAATATCGAACGAGAGAGAAGGACCATGAGACAGGTAATCATCGGCTTTCCTGGCCGGTCGACGAACGTCCATCGGGACGAGTGTACAGTTATGAGTGCGTCGCTCCTTCCTGTCAAACAGGCCGAACCGCCTGCAGGCCCACAGCAGCAAGCAGGTTAAGCAAGTCAGAGTGGTTCGGGACCTGGGGCCTGCTCAAGAACAGCTGACGTCGGATGAGAAGTGCCTGCCTTGCTGGTTGTCTGTTTGCCGTCGTCCGGGACAGGGAACACGGCCGGGGTGGCTGCAGTTATTCGTGGCATGCTGAGGTCGACGCCGGTTGGGTCCTGGCCTGCATCAACGCCTCCAGGACTCGATGCTGTGGTCCCGGGATCTGATGTCCAGGAGGTCATTGTTGAATTCCTCCTGACTGCTCTCCTCCAAACTCTTCCCCCCGTTTACCAGGTCCCCTTTCGACGTCTCCCACTCGGGAGTCCTTGGGGTAGGCCCTATTGGACGCTGTGCGCCCCGCCCAAGCCTCGCTAGAGATCGTCTAACGCCCCAACATTCAGCGGTTTCTGCCATGAATGGAGCTAACGGACGAACGGACGGACGGACGGTGGTGAGCCGCTAACGCAATTTGGACCCATTTGGCGCAACGGCGAGGGGAAAGAAAGCGAGGTCTGTGCACCTCGTCCACAGCGTGCTGGGGTCGCGACGCTCGGAGGGCGGTTGCTAGCCCTGTCGGTTTCTGGATTTGCCTTAGGAAAAAAAAAACAGGAAGACCCTGCTCAATCCGATTTCCCGTAGATAGACAGCAACAGCTGGCGCTTTTATCACGCACATGAACATGTCATGCTCATGTTGATGGTTCGCCGGTGCGAGCCATCGTCAGGACATCATTTCAGGTGTCCCATGGGACGTCGACAACAACGCTTGTGAGGGCAGTTTCCACGGACGGATCCTAGTTAAGTGGTCCGGTTGTAAATCCTCAGGCAGATTGGCTGTCTTGGCCTACATATAACGCCCGACGGCAGAGCGTCCTACACTCTAACGGCAAGAGACGAACTCTGTTATTAAGCGCCTTATCAAATATGCAACAATTACCTCGGACGGCGGAAGGCCGTCAGTAGCGGCACAACTGGCAAAGGTCACCGATAACATCATGGACGTGCGCATACGCATAGTCTATGTATAGCATTTCCTATGGACTAGTTGGCTCTATTTTCATCTGGCGAGTGCAACGTTCAGTAATGGCTTGCCTATTCACTCGGGGGGCGCGTAGACATCACGTAAAGGATCATCGTGTCGCGATACGACTCGCGAAGATTTGCGATTCATGTTGCCATAGAGGGTAGAGCTGTTCTTGTGCTCCATCCAGGAGTTGTTTCATTTGTTTCCTCTCGTCCTGCTCGTTACCGTTGGGACTGTGGGTGCTTCCCCTAAGGCAATGCTGTTGCTGTCGCTGCTGCTGTCGCTGCTGCTGCGGCTGCTGTGTGTCCCCCTCTATTACACGAATGGCAGCTGCTTCGCTCAGCGAGAAGAGGCGAAACGTGTTATCCACGTGTAATACGACAACACGCGCAGAGTCATTCAGCCACTGCTTTCGGGGCTTCTCCGGTTCGTCACCAGCAGCTCCTCCATCATCTCTCCCTTCCTCTATCTCCTCTCGCTTTCTAGTTCACTTCGTCGTATACAACTACGTCGCAGGCCATGGCCGTCCGGCAGCTTCCCTGGACCATATATCCGTGGCGGTCTCGTCAGGCCACAGCCCAAAGCGCACTCAATCGACGAGCGCGGCGGCCGTCGTCGTCTGCCCTCGCCCTCCCTCGGCTTCAGCGCGGCCAGACTAAACTAAGCCCGACGGGTACACACGCCAACCAACTGGGCGCCTACCGAAAACCCATGTGAGACCCACCCTCGGAGGGACGGGGGAACTCCAGCAGAGTGACGCATGGCCTTGTCCTGCCACACCTTTCTTCGACCAGATCGAATTGACACCCTGTACATCTGTCTCAGAGGTTGGTCCACGATGACGATTCGAATAGTTGCCGTTGACCACATGGCAGCCATTTTAGCTTGATGACCATCGCTAGTTTCAGCTTAACACTGCCACGACATAGACAGGCGTCCGTCGCGAGCTTGCACAGCTCGACTTAACGACAAATAGAGGGAAGAAACTGTCTGCTGGATGGATGTTCGGGCAGTCGCTTGTCTATGACGGACAGTCCTCTCTACCATCTGACCGGAAAATCGCGTGCAATCTCAAGAGTTTCGGTACCCACGACGTGCGGGTGGTTTGTTTCCGTCCCGTAGACAGACAGCGGCAGGCACGAGGCCCGCCACCCATCAGGCAAACATCGGGAGCAGGAGGGCGGCCGCTATAACAGGGTGCGGAGTTCTCGACGTCATCGTCGGCAGGGAAGTCCCGGGCCTATCTGTGCAGGTTGCATCCGCACCGCAAATTTCTCATCGTTGCTAACGTATCTCACTAGAGAAAGCGGAACTTCCCTTCGGAACGGGGGATAAGACCGACCTGTCTAAGGTCATCGAAAGGTCCGAGTTCAAGATCCATGTCAAACAAGCCAGCTCGGGCAAGACTGCCGCTCGCCCGTCGCCTGTCAATAACGAGATGGACTTGTCGAGAATTATTTTTCGAGGGAGGTGTCGTACAAGAGATGAACGAGCCATTCGATCGATTCCGAGGAAAAGCGGAAATTGACGATTGCGGCAGTGTCTCGATAGTTACTGATTTCGGTGCGCTGAGAGAGATCTGCATCTCTCTTTAAGCGGACGTCCATCAGAACGCCCAAACAGAGACCAAAGGGATTTGTTCTATAATAGCCTTGCGGGTAATGCACTTGCCGCCGATAAAAAGCAGTAACAAAAGATTGTCAATAGTCTACCAAGCAAACGGGCCAGGCACGCTAAATTTAAGTGGCACTTTCTACGGATTCATAGTTCGCTCAATCGATTGACACGGTGCGATGTCCTGCGCGAGCTCAGTCTTGCCGCCTTCCGAACTCCGAGGACATCCGGGTTTTCCAGCGTAGAAATTTCGACGCCACAAGAACAAGCTCAAAACGAGAATGAGGTCAATACAGATATTACATTCGCCGGCCACCAAATCAGATCAAATCTCCTGAGTTGAGACCAAACCCCCTGAGTAGAGACCAAGGTCTCCGAGTATTGTCCAAACCCTCTGAGTAGAGGCCAAACCCTCCGAGCAGAGACCAAACACCCTGAATAGAGACCAAACTCCCTGAGTAGAGACCAAGGTCTCCGAGTATTGTCCAAACCCCCTGAGTAGAGACCAAACACCCTGAATAGAGACCAAACCGCATGAGTAGAGACCAAACCCTCTGAGTATAGTCCAAACCCCCTGAGTAGGAACCAAACCTTCCGAGTATAGTTTGAACCCCCTGAGTAGAGACCAAACCGCCTCAGTAGAAGCCAGACCCCCTGAGTAGAGACCAAGCCGCCTGAGTAGAGACCAAACCCCCTGAGTAGAAACCAAGGTCTCCGAGTATTGTCCAAACCCCCTGAGTAGAGACCAAACCCTCCGAGTAGAGACCAAACCCCCTGAGTAGAGACCAAACCGCCTCAGTAGAAGCCAGACCCCCTGAGTAAAGACCAAGCCGCCTGAGTAGAGACCAAACCCCCTGAGTAGAAACCAAGGTCTCCGAGTATTGTCCAAACCCCCTGAGTAGAGACCAAACCCTCCGAGTAGAGACCAAACCCCCTGAGTAGAGACCAAACCGCCTCAGTAGAAGCCAGACCCCCTGAGTAAAGACCAAGCCGCCTGAGTAGAGACCAAGCCGCCTGAGTAGAGACCAAACCCCCTGAGTAGAGACCAAGGTCTCCGAGTATTGTCCAAACCCTTTGAGTAGAGACCAAACCCTTTGAGTAGAGACCAAACCCTTCGAGTAGAAACCAAACCCCCTGAGTAGAGACCAAACCCTCTGAGTATAGTCCAAACCCCCTGAGTAGAAACCAAAC